>JAWQFJ010007392.1:52500-91018 GCA_034096865.1 Theodoxus fluviatilis
GCCCTTACTGTGTTGGCTGTGGGTTGCAGGAGATGGCTGGAAGTGCCAGAAGCATGGACCCTCAACGTGGCAACTTTGCCACCATACGTACCACCTCCATCGTGCGAAAGGAGATTCGAAACCATGAGCACTCCAATGAGCTGCGTGAGCAGTTCTCTGGCTACAAGCGACTTCGTAAGCAACACCAGAAGGAGCTGCAGCAGGTATGCCCTGAAGTGCATGGCTCAAACTGCTCCCAGGGGGTTGAGGGTGGGGGGAATGAGAGGGGAGGGGTTTCACTGCTACAGTCTGACCAGAAACATAGTTTGAATATGCAGCAGTGTCTGAGAGCCAGATAAGGGCTGGAGACACAGCTATGGTGCATGGGGATGGGGGCAGGGATTTGGAGAGGAGTCAAACTGGCAGAAATCAAATTGTCAACATTTATCTTTACACAGATACTAATTTAAACTTCAATTTGATGTTTGAACTGTTTCAATGCTATCACTATCAGTATTTTTGAAGCTACGAAATTTTCACTTCATGCAACTTAATATCTCTATTCATACAGAATTGTAGTTGTGCTAGTGGCTGGGGTGTGTGGTGTTCCAATTGAAGAGAAGTTGAAGCTGGCTGGACTGAGGGAGTGTGGTGTTCCAATTGAAGAGAAGTTGAAGCTGGCTGGACTGAGGGAGTGTGGTGTTCCAATTGAAGAGAAGTTGAAGCTGGCTGGACTGAGGGAGTGTGGTGTTCCAATGGAAGAGAAGTTGAAGCTGGCTGGACTGAGGGAGTGTGGCTGTTGTGCCTTGGGAAGCCAACACCCTAGCTGCTCTGTTCCCCCCCCACAGATGGAGAACCGCTTTGAGCAGGAAATGGAGGACCACAAAACAAAGCTGGACCGGGAGTACGAGTACCTCCGACAGAAGTTCTCACGTGACATGGACAAGCTGCGACAGAACCACAACCAGGAGCTGGACAAATGGGTATGTTGGTCCTCTCTCCTGCTGTGGCCTGGGGCCGTGTGTTGCTTGGGTGTATGTCTGGTGTGTTTTCATTTCTCATTAAAACATTGCCTGGTGTTTCTCCTTTACGTAATTAAAGTCAGGATATGTTGTTTCCATTCCTTACTGAAAACATGGCCTGGTGTGTTTCCATTCCTTTAAATTCCTTATTAAAGGCATCGCCAGGTGTGTTTTCATTCCCTATTATAGGCATGGCCAGGTATGTTTCCGTTCCTTATTGAAGGCATCGCCAGGTGTGTTTCCATTCCTTACTGAAGACATGGCCAGGTGTGTCTCCATTCCTTTAAATTCCTTATTAAAGGCATCGCCAGGTGTGTTTTCATTCCCTATTATAGGCATGGCCAGGTATTTTTCTGTTCCTTATTGAAGGCATCGCCAGGTGTGTTTCCATTCCTTACTGAAGATATGGCCAGGTGCGTCTCCATTCCTTATTATAGGCATGGCCAGCTGTGTTTCCGTTCCTTATTGAAGGCATGGCCAGGTGTGTTTCCATTCCTTACTGAAGATATGGCCAGGTGTGTCTCCATTCCTTATTATAGGCATGGCCAGGTGTATTTCCGTTCCTTATTGAAGGCATGGCCAGGTGTGTTTCCATTCCTTACTGAAGACATGGCCAGGTGTGTCTCCATTCCTTTAAATTCCTTATTAAAGGCATCGCCAGGTGTGTTTTCATTCCCTATTATAGGCATGGCCAGGTATGTTTCCGTTCCTTATTGAAGGCATCGCCAGGTGTGTTTCCATTCCTTACTGAAGATATGGCCAGGTCTGTCTCCATTCCTTGTTATAGACATGACCAGGTGTGTCTCCATTCCTTATTGAAGGCATGGCCAGGTGTGTCTCCATTCCTTATTATAGGCATGGCCAGGTGTGTCTCCATTCCTTATTATAGGCATGACCAGGTGTGTCTCCATTCCTTATTGAATGCATCGCCAGGTGTGTCTCCATTCCTTATTGAATGCATCGCCAGGTGTGTCTCCATTCCTTAATAAAGACATGGCCTGATAAGCTGAGCTTCATGGACATAATGTTGCTAGAACTAGAGCATGCTCTTGATGAGAATAGCTGCGCAAGTTTTCTCACTGTCCCACTTGTCACTGCAGCAAAAGAATAGTCTTAGCCAGGAGCGGCGCCTGATGCGAGAACTCAACACCTCACATGAGTCAGAGCGGAAGAGCTTCTCCAAACAGATGGATAAGAACTACAAGCAAGACAAACTCAGGAAGAAGAAGGTAGGCCCTTGTCATTTGAGTCTGAGGAAGCTGCTGGTGTGGGTGTACAGTGAGGATGTCGGCTACCACTAGAAATGTAGAGACAGCAAAGTTCCATGTTAGCTGTAGCCAGAGATAGAGGTAAAGAGAAGTCAAGACAGATGAAGCCACAGATGTAGAGACACCAAAACAGATGAAACCAGAGTTGTAGAGACAGCAAGAGATGAAGCCAGAGATGGCATGCAAAATGTAAAGGAGATGGTGAGAAAAAAGCTGTGGCTACGTCAGCAAGGTAGCTGTAGGGAGAGAAATGGTGCCTAGGTAATTGTAAGGAGAGGAGTGGTGCCTAGGTAGCTGTAGGGAGAGGAGAGGTGCCAAGGTAGCTGTAGGGAGAGGAGAGGTGCCTAGGTAGTTGTAAGGAGAGGAGTGGTGCCTAGGTAGCTGTAGGGAGAGGAGAGGTGCCAAGGTAGCTGTAGGGAGAGGAGTGGTGCCAAGGTAGCTGTAGGGAGAGGAGAGGTGCCTAGGTAGCTGTAGGGAGGGGAGAGATGCCAAGGTAGCTGTAGGGAGAGGAGAGGTGCCAAGGTAGCTGTAGGGAGAGGAGAGGTGCCTAGGTAGCTGTAGGGAGAGGAGTGGTGCCAAGGTAGCTGTAGGGAGAGGAGAGGTGCCTAGGTAGTTGTAAGGAGAGGAGTGGTGCCAAGGTAGCTGTAGGGAGGGGAGAGATGCCAAGGTAGCTGTAGGGAGAGGAGAGGTGCCAAGGTAGCTGTAGGGAGAGGAGTGGTGCCAAGGTAGCTGTAGGGAGAGGAGAGGTGCCTAGGTAGTTGTAAGGAGAGGAGTGGTGCCAAGGTAGCTGTAGGGAGAGGAGAGGTGCCAAGGTAGCTGTAGGGAGAGGAGAGGTGCCAAGGTAGCTGTAGGGAGAGGAGAGGAGAGGTGCCAAGGTAGCTGTAGGGAGAGGAGAGGTGCCAAGGTAGCTGTAGGGAGAGGAGAGGAGAGGTGCCAAGGTAGCTGTAGGGAGAGGAGAGGAGAGGTGCCAAGGTAGCTGTAGGGAGAGGAGAGGTGCCAAGGTAGCTGTAGGGAGAGGAGAGGAGCCAAGGTAGCTGTAGGGAGAGGAGAGGTGCCAAGGTAGCTGTAGGGAGAGAAATGGTGCCAAGGTAGCTGTAGGGAGAGGAATGGTGCCAAGGTAGCTGTAGGGAGAGAAGAGGAGCCAAGGTAGCGGTAGGGAGAGAAGAGGAGCCAAGGTAGCTGTAGGGAGAGGAGAGATGCCAAGGTAGCTGTAGGGAGAGGAGAGGTGCCAAGGTAGCTGTAGGGAGAGGAGTGGTGCCAAGGTAGCTGTAGGGAGAGGAGAGATGCCAAGGTAGCTGTAGGGAGAGGAGAGGTGCCAAGGTAGCTGTAGGGAGAGGAGTGGTGCCAAGGTAGCGGTAGGGAGAGGAGTGGTGCCAAGGTAGCGGTAGGGAGAGAAGAGGAGCCAAGGTAGCTGTAGGGAGAAGAGAGGAGAGGTGCCAAGGTAGCTGTAGGGAGAGGAGAGATTCCAAGGTAGCTGTAGGGAGAGGAGAGGAGCCAAGGTAGCTGTAGGGAGAGGAGAGGAGAGATTCCAATGTAGCTGTAGGGAGAGGAGAGGTGCCAAGGTAGCTGTAGGGAGAGGAGAGGAGAGGTGCCAAGGTAGCTGTAGGGAGAGGAGAGATTCCAAGGTAGCTGTAGGGAGAGGAGAGGAGAGATTCCAAGGTAGCTGTAGGGAGAGGAGTGGTGCCAAGGTAGCTGTAGGGAGAGAAGAGGAGCCAAGGTAGCTGTAGGGAGAGGAGAGGAGAGGTGCCAAGGTAGCTGTAGGGAGAGGAGAGATTCCAAGGTAGCTGTAGGGAGAGGAGAGGAGAGATTCCAAGGTAGCTGTAGGGAGAGGAGTGGTGCCAAGGTAGCTGTAGGGAGAGAAGAGGAGCCAAGGTAGCTGTAGGGAGAGGAGAGAAGAGGAGCCAAGGTAGCTGTAGGGAGAGGAGAGGAGAGGTGCCAAGGTAGCTGTAGGGAGAGGAGAGATTCCAAGGTAGCTGTAGGGAGAGGAGAGGAGCCAAGGTAGCTGTAGGGAGAGGAGAGGAGAGATTCCAAGGTAGCTGTAGGGAGAGGAGAGGTGCCAAGGTAGCTGCAGGGAGAGGAGAGGTGCCAAGGTAGCTGTAGGGAGAGGAGAGGTGCCAAGGTAGTTGTAAGGAGAGGAGTGGTGCCAAGGTAGCTGTAGGGAGAGGAGAGGTGCCAAGGTAGCTGTAGGGAGAGGAGAGGAGAGGAGCCAAGGTAGCTGTAAGGAGAGGAGTGGTGCCAAGGTAGCTGTAGGGAGAGGAGAGGAGCCAAGGTAGCTGTAGGGAGGGGAGAGGAGCCAAGGTAGCTGTAGGGAGGGGAGAGGAGCCAAGGTAGCTGTAGGGAGGGGAGAGGAGCCAAGGTAGCTGTAGGGAGAGGAGAGGTGCCAAGGTAGTTGTAAGGAGAGGAGAGGTGCCAAGGTAGCTGTAGGGAGAGGAGAGGTGCCAAGGTAGTTGTAAGGAGAGGAGAGGTGCCATGGTAGCTGTAGGGAGAGGAGAGGTGCCAAGGTAGTTGTAAGGAGAGGAGAGGTGCCAAGGTAGCTGTAGGGAGAGGAGAGGTGCCAAGGTAGCTGTAGGGAGAGGAGAGGAGAGGTGCCAAGGTAGCTGTAGGGAGAGGAGAGGAGAGGTGCCAAGGTAGCTGTAGGGAGAGGAGAGGAGCCAAGGTAGCTGTAGGGAGGGGAGAGGTGCCAAGGTAGCTGTAGGGAGAGGAGAGGTGCCAAGGTAGCTGTAAGGAGAGGAGAGGTGCCAAGGTAGCTGTAGGGAGAGGAGAGGTGCCAAGGTAGCTGTAGGGAGAGGAGAGGTGCCAAGGTAGCTGTAGGGAGAGGAGAGGTGCCAAGGTAGCTGTAGGGAGAGGAGAGGAGAGGTGCCAAGGTAGCTGTAGGGAGAGGAGAGGTGCCAAGGTAGCTGTAGGGAGAGGAGAGGTGCCAAGGTAGCTGTAGGGAGAGGAGAGGTGCCAAGGTAGCTGTAGGGAGAGGAGAGGTGCCAAGGTAGCTGTAGGGAGAGGAGAGGTGCCAAGGTAGCTGTAGGGAGAGGAGAGGTGCCAAGGTAGCTGTAGGGAGAGGAGAGGTGCCAAGGTAGCTGTAGGGAGAGGAGAGGTGCCAAGGTAGCTGTAGGGAGAGGAGAGGTGCCAAGGTAGCTGTAGGGAGAGGAGAGGTGCCAAGGTAGCTGTAGGGAGAGGAGTGGTGCCAAGGTAGCTGTAGGGAGAGGAGAGGTGCCAAGGTAGCTGTAGGGAGAGGAGAGGTGCCAAGGTAGCTGTAGGGAGAGGAGAGGTGCCAAGGTAGCTGTAGGGAGAGGAGAGGTGCCAAGGTAGCTGTAGGGAGAGGAGAGGTGCCAAGGTAGCTGTAGGGAGAGGAGAGGTGCCAAGGTAGCTGTAGGGAGAGGAGAGGTGCCAAGGTAGCTGTAGGGAGAGGAGAGGTGCCAAGGTAGCTGTAGGGAGAGGAGAGGTGCCAAGGTAGCTGTAGGGAGAGGAGAGGTGCCAAGGTAGCTGTAGGGAGAGGAGAGGTGCCAAGGTAGCTGTAGGGAGAGGAGAGGTGCCAAGGTAGCTGTAGGGAGAGGAGAGGTGCCAAGGTAGCTGTAGGGAGAGGAGAGGTGCCAAGGTAGCTGTAGGGAGAGGAGAGGTGCCAAGGTAGCTGTAGGGAGAGGAGAGGTGCCAAGGTAGCTGTAGGGAGAGGAGAGGTGCCAAGGTAGCTGTAGGGAGAGGAGAGGTGCCAAGGTAGCTGTAGGGAGAGGAGAGGTGCCAAGGTAGCTGTAGGGAGAGGAGAGGTGCCAAGGTAGCTGTAGGGAGAGGAGAGGTGCCAAGGTAGCTGTAGGGAGAGGAGAGGTGCCAAGGTAGCTGTAGGGAGAGGAGAGGTGCCAAGGTAGCTGTAGGGAGAGGAGAGGTGCCAAGGTAGCTGTAGGGAGAGGAGAGGTGCCAAGGTAGCTGTAGGGAGAGGAGAGGTGCCAAGGTAGCTGTAGGGAGAGGAGAGGTGCCAAGGTAGCTGTAGGGAGAGGAGAGGTGCCAAGGTAGCTGTAGGGAGAGGAGAGGTGCCAAGGTAGCTGTAGGGAGAGGAGAGGTGCCAAGGTAGCTGTAGGGAGAGGAGAGGTGCCAAGGTAGCTGTAGGGAGAGGAGAGGTGCCAAGGTAGCTGTAGGGAGAGGAGAGGTGCCAAGGTAGCTGTAGGGAGAGGAGAGGTGCCAAGGTAGCTGTAGGGAGAGGAGAGGTGCCAAGGTAGCTGTAGGGAGAGGAGAGGTGCCAAGGTAGCTGTAGGGAGAGGAGAGGTGCCAAGGTAGCTGTAGGGAGAGGAGAGGTGCCAAGGTAGCTGTAGGGAGAGGAGAGGTGCCAAGGTAGCTGTAGGGAGAGGGAGAGAGGTGCCAAGGTAGCTGTAGGGAGAGGAGAGGTGCCAAGGTAGCTGTAGGGAGAGGAGAGGTGCCAAGGTAGCTGTAGGGAGAGGAGAGGAGCCAAGGTAGCTGTAGGGAGAGGAGAGGAGCCAAGGTAGCTGTAGGGAGAGGAGAGGTGCCAAGGTAGCTGTAGGGAGAGGAGAGGAGCCAAGGTAGCTGTAGGGAGGGGAGAGGAGCCAAGGTAGCTGTAGGGAGAGGAGAGGAGCCAAGGTAGCTGTAGGGAGAGGAGAGGAGCCAAGGTAGCTGTAGGGAGAGGAGAGGAGCCAAGGTAGCTGTAGGGAGAGGAGAGGAGCCAAGGTAGCTGTAGGGAGAGGAGAGGAGCCAAGGTAGCTGTAGGGAGGGGAGAGGAGCCAAGGTAGCTGTAGGGAGAGGAGAGGAGAGGTGCCAAGGTAGCTGTAGGGAGGGGAGAGGAGCCAAGGTAGCTGTAGGGAGAGGAGAGGAGCCAAGGTAGCTGTAGGGAGAGGAGAGGAGCCAAGTAGTCCTGAGGCCAAGCAGCTCTATCAGCACTAGAAAAAGGAAGTGTCGGCTACAAGTTTAGACCAAAATGTTTTGACATATTTTGAAAGAAGACACCTAGTACATGACATTTTGAGATACTATAACTTTGGGTAGAATCTAAATAATGAGATTTTTCGGTTTTTGAAATTCGTTTTTCACGCAAACAGGTAAAAAGAAGAAAATAAATAAAATTGTGTTTTAACTTTACATTTTCCCCGACTAAAATAAGTAGGCATGTTCAAATATTACAACAATTCATGTATTGCAGTATGTTAGTGATTTAGGTTTAGTAAGCAATTAATTAAGAATAAAAAACTTGTATTACTCAAATCATTTGAGTTGCCTCCCTTGATAGTCAACATGCGTAGCAATGTGCACACACCACCACCTAATCCTTCTGCACATCTCTTGGTTGCACAGTCTCCACACAAACACAATACTGTTGAAATCATTCCCAGTCTGAATCAATGTAATCAATGTCTCCTTCAAAATACATTTCAGTGTCAGAACCACTACTGTCAGTGTCACTTGTGTTGTCCATGTCATCCTCCACCAACGCCGACTGTTTGTTCACACACCCAACACATGCACACAGTTGTGTGCATGGCAGAGAGTTGCGGTGGCAGCTGCTAATAAAATATAGTTTGCTGTATAGATTATCCATTTCTCTATTTGTTTGCCAAATTTCAGGTTAAACTAATGTTAAGATCATGGTTAATTTTTGTTTCCAAAAAGATCGTTACTAGCATCCACTTTGGTAAGACGCCATTCTAAGATTATCGCCCAAAATCTGGTTAAAAAATAAAATACAATATTTGCGCACTCATTATCGCACTAAAACTTATGCGTATTTACCACTTTGTTCATTTTTGTACCTTAAATCTGTATTCTGGGGATTGTTTGAGCCTAAGATCATGTTCATTTTTGACTCACATGCGAAGCAAAAGTGAGTCTATGTACTCACCCTTTTCGTCCGTCCGGGCGTCCGGGCGTCCGAAAACTTTAACGTTGGATTTTTCTCGGAGACTATTAAGTCTATCAATACCAAATGTGGCATGATGGTGTATGATGACAAGGCCTCAAAAAACATACATAGTGACTTAACCTTGCTTCAAGGTCAAGGTCGCAGGGGCCATAAATGTTGTCTAAAAAACAGTCATTTTTCACACTTTCTCAATTTTCTCTGAAGTTTTTTAGATTGGATACCTGATCTATATATGGTATATAGGGCAAAGTAATCCCTATCTTTTGATACCAGTTTGGTTGACCTTGCTTCAAGGTCAAGGTCACAGGAGCTCTTCAAAGTTGGATTGTATACATATTTTAAAGTGACCCTGACCCTGAACTATGGAAGATAACTGTTTCAAACTTAATAATTATGTGGGGCACATGATATACTTTCATCATGAGACACATTTGGTCACATATCATCAAGGTCAAGGTCACTTTGACCCTTATGAAATGTGACCAAAATGGGGTAGTGAACCACTAAAAGTGACCATATCTCATGGTAGAAAGTGCCAATAATCACCATTGTGCTTCCTATGTCTTGAATTAACAGCTTTGTGTTGCATGACCTTGGATGACCTTGACCTTGGGTCAAGGTCACATGTATTTTGGTAGGAAAAATGTGTAAAGCATTTCTTAGTGTATGATGTTATTGGTAGATTTAGTTGTTTGACCTTGACCTTGAAGGTCACCTGAAGGTCAAGGTCATATAAAGGTCAAGGCCAAGCATGTGAGTCTTATGGGCTTTGCCCTTCTTGTTTTTTGGTCATATACTTCCTACCTACTGACTTTCTTTGGACATTATTTATTTTCCCTAGACTGCCCCTTTAACTTGGTTTCGTGCAACAAGTAACACTATTTTCCTCACATGATTATGGTGTAAATAGACCTCAAATGATCAATCAGGCAATCAATCAACTAGTTTTTACTAAAATGTAACAAAAGTTTAACGTTCAACTTACTTGGACTAGTTTTTCTGGAGCCCAAGTATATGTCGATTTGCATTTTTTAGACTTTGTCTTTCTGCACACAATACAGACAGGAGGCAGGATATGCTCGCTCCTGGTAGTCGATTCTCGGCTGTTCTGTTTTTGTGGTCTCAATTTTTTTCCTCGGTGAAACAGCTCCCGCAGCTTTGCCTTTCTCAAAGTGACGCTGCGCCTGTTTGATTCTTCGTTTGTTTGTAAAACGAACGCGTTTCACTTTCAGGCGTTGATTGTAAAGCAAGTTTCTTAGCTATCACACGTTCTTCGCCGTCTAAACTACTCCACTGCTTGCTTAACCATATGGTGGTATTCCACTTAATCTCTGTGAAACTCGCTAAATCTAGAGAATTAATGTCTTGCAGCATTGCGAAATGCACTTGTCAAGCGCAGTTGTTTAGGCTAGAAACTCGTATGCAAGGGACGCAACTCCGAATCTGGTACAGTCAAATAGGCGTTTTTCATAGTTTTTCCCCCAACTTCTTGTAATTATCATACGTTACTTAGATACATTTGAAAGTTATAGTGTACAAAATATCAACAAAGAATATTCCCTTAACCCATGAGAACAAAAACATTTTGGTCTAAACAACTATCCGACGCTTTTGAATGATAGAGCTGCTTGGCCTCAGGACTAAAGGTAGCTGTAGGGAGGGGAGAGGAGCCAAGGTAGCTGTAGGGAGAGGAGAGGAGAGGAGCCAAGGTAGCTGTAGGGAGAGGAGAGGAGCCAAGGTAGCTGTAGGGAGAGGAGAGGTGCCAAGGTAGCTGTAGAGAGGGGAGAGGAGCCAAGGTAGCTGTAGGGAGGGGAGAGGAGCCAAGGTAGCTGTAGGGAGAGGAGAGGTGCCAAGGTAGCTGTAGGGAGGGGAGAGGTGCCAAGGTAGCTGTAGGGAGGGGAGAGGAGCCAAGGTAGCTGTAGGGAGAGGAGAGGTGCCAAGGTAACTGTAGGGAGAGAAGAGCAGCCAAGGTAGCTGTAGGGAGAGGAGAGGTGCCAAGGTAGCTGTAGGGAGAGGAGAGGCGCCAAGGTAGCTGTAGGGAGAGGAGAGGAGCCTAGGTAGCTGTAGGGAGAGAAGAGCAGCCAAGGTAGCTGTAGGGAGAGAAGAGCAGCCAAGGTAGCTGTAGGGAGAGAAGAGCAGCCAAGGTAGCTGTAGGGAGAGGAGAGGAGCCAAGGTAGCTGTAGGGAGAGGAGAGGTGCCAAGGTAGCTGTAGGGAGAGGAGAGGTGCCAAGGTAGCTGTAGGGAGAGGAGAGGTGCCAAGGTAGCTGTAGGGAGGGGAGAGGAGCCAAGGTAGCTGTAGGGAGAGGAGAGGAGCCAAGGTAGCTGTAGGGAGAGAAGAGCAGCCAAGGTAGCTGTAGGGAGAGAAGAGGAGCCAAGGTAGCTGTAGGGAGAGGAGAGGAGCCAAGGTAGCTGTAGGGAGAGAAGAGGAGCCAAGGTAGCTGTAGGGAGAGGAGTGGTGCCAAGGTAGCTGTAGGGAGAGGAGAGGTGCCAAGGTAGCTGTAGGGAGAGGAGAGGAGCCAAGGTAGCTGTAGGGAGAGAAGTGGAGCCAAGGTAGCTGTAGGGAGAGAAGAGGAGCCAAGGTAGCTGTAGGGAGGGGAGAGGAGCCAAGGTAGCTGTAGGGAGAGAAGAGCAGCCAAGGTAGCTGTAGGGAGAGGAGAGGTGCCAAGGTAGCTGTAGGGAGAGGAGAGGAGCCAAGGTAGCTGTAGGGAGAGAAGAGGAGCCAAGGTAGCTGTAGGGAGAGAAGAGGAGCCAAGGTAGCTGTAGGGAGGGGAGAGGAGCCAAGGTAGCTGTAGGGAGAGAAGAGCAGCCAAGGTAGCTGTAGGGAGAGGAGAGGAGCCAAGGTAGCTGTAGGGAGAGGAGAGGTGCCAAGGTAGCTGTAGGGAGAGGAGAGGAGCCAAGGTAGCTGTAGGGAGAGAAGAGGAGCCAAGGTAGCTGTAGGGAGAGAAGAGGAGCCAAGGTAGCTGTAGGGAGGGGAGAGGAGCCAAGGTAGCTGTAGGGAGAGAAGAGGAGCCAAGGTAGCTGTAGGGAGGGGAGAGGAGCCAAGGTAGCTGTAGGGAGAGGAGAGGTGCCAAGGTAGCTGTAGGGAGAGAAGAGCAGCCAAGGTAGCTGTAGGGAGAGAAGAGGAGCCAAGGTAGCTGTAGGGAGGGGAGAGGAGCCAAGGTAGCTGTAGGGAGAGGAGAGGTGCCAAGGTAGCTGTAGGGAGAGAAGAGCAGCCAAGGTAGCTGTAGGGAGAGGAGAGGTGCCAAGGTAGCTGTAGGGAGAGGAGAGGTGCCAAGGTAGCTGTAGGGAGAGGAGAGGAGCCTAGGTAGCTGTAGGGAGAGAAGAGCAGCCAAGGTAGCTGTAGGGAGAGAAGAGCAGCCAAGGTAGCTGTAGGGAGAGAAGAGCAGCCAAGGTAGCTGTAGGGAGAGGAGAGGAGCCAAGGTAGCTGTAGGGAGAGAAGAGCAGCCAAGGTAGCTGTAGGGAGAGGAGAGGAGCCTAGGTAGCTGTAGGGAGAGAAGAGCAGCCAAGGTAGCTGTAGGGAGAGAAGAGCAGCCAAGGTAGCTGTAGGGAGAGAAGAGCAGCCAAGGTAGCTGTAGGGAGAGGAGAGGAGCCAAGGTAGCTGTAGGGAGAGGAGAGGAGCCAAGGTAGCTGTAGGGAGAGGAGTGGTGCCAAGGTAGCTGTAGGGAGAGGAGAGGAGAGGAGCCAAGGTAGCTGTAGGGAGAGGAGAGGAGCCAAGGTAGCTGTAGGGAGAGGAGAGGAGAGGTGCCAAGGTAGCTGTAGGGAGGGGAGAGGTGCCAAGGTAGCTGTAGGGAGAGGAGAGGAGCCAAGGTAGCTGTAGGGAGAGGAGAGGTGCCAAGGTAGCTGTAGGGAGAGGAGAGGAGAGGTGCCAAGGTAGCTGTAGGGAGAGGAGTGGTGCCAAGGTAGCTGTAGGGAGAGGAGAGGAGAGGTGCCAAGGTAGCTGTAGGGAGAGGAGAGGAGCCAAGGTAGCTGTAGGGAGAGGAGAGGTGCCAAGGTAGCTGTAGGGAGAGGAGTGGTGCCAAGGTAGCTGTAGGGAGAGGAGAGGAGAGGAGCCAAGGTAGCTGTAGGGAGAGGAGAGGAGCCAAGGTAGCTGTAGGGAGAGGAGAGGTGCCAAGGTAGCTGTAGGGAGAGGAGTGGTGCCAAGGTAGCTGTAGGGAGAGGAGAGGAGAGGAGCCAAGGTAGCTGTAGGGAGAGGAGAGGAGCCAAGGTAGCTGTAGGGAGAGGAGAGGTGCCAAGGTAGCTGTAGGGAGAGGAGTGGTGCCAAGGTAGCTGTAGGGAGAGGAGAGGAGAGGTGCCAAGGTAGCTGTAGGGAGAGGAGAGGAGCCAAGGTAGCTGTAGGGAGAGGAGAGGTGCCAAGGTAGCTGTAGGAAGAGGAGTGGTGCCAAGGTAGCTGTAGGAAGAGGAGAGGAGCCAAGGTAGCTGTAGGGAGGGGAGAGGAGCCAAGGTAGCTGTAGGGAGAGGAGAGGTGCCAAGGTAGCTGTAGGGAGGGGAGAGGAGCCAATGTAGCTGTAGGGAGAGGAGAGGAGCCAAGGTAGCTGTAGGGAGGGGAGAGGAGCCAAGGTAGCTGTAGGGAGAGGAGAGGAGCCAAGGTAGCTGTAGGAAGAGGAGTGGTGCCAAGGTAGCTGTAGGAAGAGGAGAGGAGCCAAGGTAGCTGTAGGGAGGGGAGAGGAGCCAAGGTAGCTGTAGGGAGAGGAGAGGTGCCAAGGTAGCTGTAGGGAGAGGAGAGGTGCCAAGGTAGCTGTAGGGAGGGGAGAGGAGCCAAGGTAGCTGTAGGGAGAGGAGAGGTGCCTAGGTAGCTGTAGGAAGAGGAGAGGAGCCAAGGTAGCTGTAGGGAGAGGAGAGGAGCCAAGGTAGCTGTAGGGAGGGGAGAGGAGCCAAGGTAGCTGTAGGGAGAGGAGAGGTGCCAAGGTAGCTGTAGGGAGAGGAGAGGTGCCAAGGTAGCTGTAGGGAGAGGAGAGGTGCCAAGGTAGCTGTAGGGAGAGGAGAGGTGCCAAGGTAGCTGTAGGGAGAGGAGAGGTGCCAAGGTAGCTGTAGGGAGAGGAGAGGTGCCAAGGTAGCTGTAGGGAGAGGAGAGGTGCCAAGGTAGCTGTAGGGAGAGGAGAGGTGCCAAGGTAGCTGTAGGGAGAGGAGAGGTGCCAAGGTAGCTGTAGGGAGAGGAGAGGTGCCAAGGTAGCTGTAGGGAGAGGAGAGGTGCCAAGGTAGCTGTAGGGAGAGGAGAGGTGAGATGCCAAGGTAGCTGTAGGGAGAGGAGAGGTGCCAAGGTAGCTGTAGGGAGAGGAGAGGTGCCAAGGTAGCTGTAGGGAGAGGAGAGGTGCCAAGGTAGCTGTAGGGAGAGGAGAGGTGCCAAGGTAGCTGTAGGGAGAGGAGAGGTGCCAAGGTAGCTGTAGGGAGAGGAGAGGTGCCAAGGTAGCTGTAGGGAGAGGAGAGGTGCCAAGGTAGCTGTAGGGAGAGGAGAGGTGCCAAGGTAGCTGTAGGGAGAGGAGAGGTGCCAAGGTAGCTGTAGGGAGAGGAGAGGTGCCAAGGTAGCTGTAGGGAGAGGAGAGGTGAGATGCCAAGGTAGCTGTAGGGAGAGGAGAGGTGCCAAGGTAGCTGTAGGGAGAGGAGAGGTGCCAAGGTAGCTGTAGGGAGAGGAGAGGTGCCAAGGTAGCTGTAGGGAGAGGAGAGGTGCCAAGGTAGCTGTAGGGAGGGGAGAGGTGCCAAGGTAGCTGTAGGGAGAGGAGAGGTGCCAAGGTAGCTGTAGGGAGAGGAGAGGTGCCAAGGTAGCTGTAGGGAGAGGAGAGGAGCCAAGGTAGCTGTAGGGAGAGGAGAGGTGCCAAGGTAGCTGTAGGGAGAGGAGAGGTGCCAAGGTAGCTGTAGGGAGAGGAGAGGTGCCAAGGTAGCTGTAGGGAGAGGAGAGGTGCCAAGGTAGCTGTAGGGAGAGGAGAGGTGCCAAGGTAGCTGTAGGGAGAGGAGAGGTGCCAAGGTAGCTGTAGGGAGAGGAGAGGTGCCAAGGTAGCTGTAGGGAGAGGAGAGGTGCCAAGGTAGCTGTAGGGAGAGGAGAGGTGCCAAGGTAGCTGTAGGGAGAGGAGAGGTGCCAAGGTAGCTGTAGGGAGAGGAGAGGTGCCAAGGTAGCTGTAGGGAGAGGAGAGGTGCCAAGGTAGCTGTAGGGAGAGGAGAGGTGCCAAGGTAGCTGTAGGGAGAGGAGAGGTGCCAAGGTAGCTGTAGGGAGAGGAGAGGTGCCAAGGTAGCTGTAGGGAGAGGAGAGGTGCCAAGGTAGCTGTAGGGAGAGGAGAGGTGCCAAGGTAGCTGTAGGGAGAGGAGAGGTGCCAAGGTAGCTGTAGGGAGAGGAGAGGTGCCAAGGTAGCTGTAGGGAGAGGAGAGGTGCCAAGGTAGCTGTAGGGAGAGGAGAGGTGCCAAGGTAGCTGTAGGGAGAGGAGAGGTGCCAAGGTAGCTGTAGGGAGAGGAGAGGTGCCAAGGTAGCTGTAGGGAGAGGAGAGGTGCCAAGGTAGCTGTAGGGAGAGGAGAGGTGCCAAGGTAGCTGTAGGGAGAGGAGAGGTGCCAAGGTAGCTGTAGGGAGAGGAGAGGTGCCAAGGTAGCTGTAGGGAGAGGAGAGGTGCCAAGGTAGCTGTAGGGAGAGGAGAGGTGCCAAGGTAGCTGTAGGGAGAGGAGAGGTGCCAAGGTAGCTGTAGGGAGAGGAGAGGTGCCAAGGTAGCTGTAGGGAGAGGAGAGGTGCCAAGGTAGCTGTAGGGAGAGGAGAGGTGCCAAGGTAGCTGTAGGGAGAGGAGAGGTGCCAAGGTAGCTGTAGGGAGAGGAGAGGAGAGGTGCCAAGGTAGCTGTAGGGAGAGGAGAGGTGCCAAGGTAGCTGTAGGGAGAGGAGAGGTGCCAAGGTAGCTGTAGGGAGAGGAGAGGTGCCAAGGTAGCTGTAGGGAGAGGAGAGGTGCCAAGGTAGCTGTAGGGAGAGGAGAGGTGCCAAGGTAGCTGTAGGGAGAGGAGAGGTGCCAAGGTAGCTGTAGGGAGAGGAGAGGTGCCAAGGTAGCTGTAGGGAGAGGAGAGGTGCCAAGGTAGCTGTAGGGAGAGGAGAGGTGCCAAGGTAGCTGTAGGGAGAGGAGAGGTGCCAAGGTAGCTGTAGGGAGAGGAGAGGTGCCAAGGTAGCTGTAGGGAGAGGAGAGGTGCCAAGGTAGCTGTAGGGAGAGGAGAGGTGCCAAGGTAGCTGTAGGGAGAGGAGAGGTGCCAAGGTAGCTGTAGGGAGAGGAGAGGTGCCAAGGTAGCTGTAGGGAGAGGAGAGGTGCCAAGGTAGCTGTAGGGAGAGGAGAGGTGCCAAGGTAGCTGTAGGGAGAGGAGAGGTGCCAAGGTAGCTGTAGGGAGAGGAGAGGTGCCAAGGTAGCTGTAGGGAGAGGAGAGGTGCCAAGGTAGCTGTAGGGAGAGGAGAGGTGCCAAGGTAGCTGTAGGGAGAGGAGAGGTGCCAAGGTAGCTGTAGGGAGAGGAGAGGTGCCAAGGTAGCTGTAGGGAGAGGAGAGGTGCCAAGGTAGCTGTAGGGAGAGGAGAGGTGCCAAGGTAGCTGTAGGGAGAGGAGAGGTGCCAAGGTAGCTGTAGGGAGAGGAGAGGTGCCAAGGTAGCTGTAGGGAGAGGAGAGGTGCCAAGGTAGCTGTAGGGAGAGGAGAGGTGCCAAGGTAGCTGTAGGGAGAGGAGAGGTGCCAAGGTAGCTGTAGGGAGAGGAGAGGTGCCAAGGTAGCTGTAGGGAGAGGAGAGGTGCCAAGGTAGCTGTAGGGAGAGGAGAGGTGCCAAGGTAGCTGTAGGGAGAGGAGAGGTGCCAAGGTAGCTGTAGGGAGAGGAGAGGTGCCAAGGTAGCTGTAGGGAGAGGAGAGGTGCCAAGGTAGCTGTAGGGAGAGGAGAGGTGCCAAGGTAGCTGTAGGGAGAGGAGAGGTGCCAAGGTAGCTGTAGGGAGAGGAGAGGTGCCAAGGTAGCTGTAGGGAGAGGAGAGGTGCCAAGGTAGCTGTAGGGAGAGGAGAGGTGCCAAGGTAGCTGTAGGGAGAGGAGAGGTGCCAAGGTAGCTGTAGGGAGAGGAGAGGTGCCAAGGTAGCTGTAGGGAGAGGAGAGGTGCCAAGGTAGCTGTAGGGAGAGGAGAGGTGCCAAGGTAGCTGTAGGGAGAGGAGAGGTGCCAAGGTAGCTGTAGGGAGAGGAGAGGTGCCAAGGTAGCTGTAGGGAGAGGAGAGGTGCCAAGGTAGCTGTAGGGAGAGGAGAGGTGCCAAGGTAGCTGTAGGGAGAGGAGAGGTGCCAAGGTAGCTGTAGGGAGAGGAGAGGTGCCAAGGTAGCTGTAGGGAGAGGAGAGGTGCCAAGGTAGCTGTAGGGAGAGGAGAGGTGCCAAGGTAGCTGTAGGGAGAGGAGAGGTGCCAAGGTAGCTGTAGGGAGAGGAGAGGTGCCAAGGTAGCTGTAGGGAGAGGAGAGGTGCCAAGGTAGCTGTAGGGAGAGGAGAGGTGCCAAGGTAGCTGTAGGGAGAGGAGAGGTGCCAAGGTAGCTGTAGGGAGAGGAGAGGTGCCAAGGTAGCTGTAGGGAGAGGAGAGGTGCCAAGGTAGCTGTAGGGAGAGGAGAGGTGCCAAGGTAGCTGTAGGGAGAGGAGAGGTGCCAAGGTAGCTGTAGGGAGAGGAGAGGTGCCAAGGTAGCTGTAGGGAGAGGAGAGGTGCCAAGGTAGCTGTAGGGAGAGGAGAGGTGCCAAGGTAGCTGTAGGGAGAGGAGAGGTGCCAAGGTAGCTGTAGGGAGAGGAGAGGTGCCAAGGTAGCTGTAGGGAGAGGAGAGGTGCCAAGGTAGCTGTAGGGAGAGGAGAGGTGCCAAGGTAGCTGTAGGGAGAGGAGAGGTGCCAAGGTAGCTGTAGGGAGAGGAGAGGTGCCAAGGTAGCTGTAGGGAGAGAAGAGGAGAGGTGCCAAGGTAGCTGTAGGGAGAGGAGAGGTGCCAAGGTAGCTGTAGGGAGAGGAGAGGTGCCAAGGTAGCTGTAGGGAGAGGAGAGGTGCCAAGGTAGCTGTAGGGAGAGGAGAGGTGCCAAGGTAGCTGTAGGGAGAGGAGAGGTGCCAAGGTAGCTGTAGGGAGAGGAGAGGTGCCAAGGTAGCTGTAGGGAGAGGAGAGGTGCCAAGGTAGCTGTAGGGAGAGGAGAGGTGCCAAGGTAGCTGTAGGGAGAGGAGAGGTGCCAAGGTAGCTGTAGGGAGAGGAGAGGTGCCAAGGTAGCTGTAGGGAGAGGAGAGGTGCCAAGGTAGCTGTAGGGAGAGGAGAGGTGCCAAGGTAGCTGTAGGGAGAGGAGAGGTGCCAAGGTAGCTGTAGGGAGAGGAGAGGTGCCAAGGTAGCTGTAGGGAGAGGAGAGGTGCCAAGGTAGCTGTAGGGAGAGGAGAGATGCCAAGGTAGCTGTAGGGAGAGGAGAGGTGCCAAGGTAGCTGTAGGGAGAGGAGAGGTGCCAAGGTAGCTGTAGGGAGAGGAGAGGTGCCAAGGTAGCTGTAGGGAGAGGAGAGGTGCCAAGGTAGCTGTAGGGAGAGGAGAGGTGCCAAGGTAGCTGTAGGGAGAGGAGAGGTGCCAAGGTAGCTGTAGGGAGAGGAGAGATGCCAAGGTAGCTGTAGGGAGAGGAGAGGTGCCAAGGTAGCTGTAGGGAGAGGAGAGATGCCAAGGTAGCTGTAGGGAGAGGAGAGGTGCCAAGGTAGCTGTAGGGAGAGGAGTGGTGCCAAGGTAGCTGTAGGGAGAGGAGAGGTGCCAAGGTAGCTGTAGGGAGAGGAGTGGTGCCAAGGTAGCTGTAGGGAGAAGATAGGCAGGGCAGGATGACCCAGTTCACTCATGATTGGCTATCTCCTTACAGGAAGTGGACACATCCACACCCAAGAAGGAACGTGATGACCGCCTGCGCAGCTACAAGGAGGACCTGCAGCGGCAGAAGCGGGCGGCTGAAGGCCGGTTGGAGAAGGAGCAGAACGACAAGTTCACCCTTCGCCTGCGTGTCTTCCGCAGAAGGAAGCAAATGCAATTCCACCATCTTCAGCAGAAACTCTTCAAGGAGGTATGTGCTTTTGTGTGTGTGCTTACTGACTCTTAATTTTTCCTCAATTTATTTTAATCTCTGTAACATAAGTACTTCCAGGTATTTTCATAGTGTATATGTACATATTGAGTGTACCGTAAAAGTTGGCCTATAAGCCACTACATTTTGACTCACATGCGAAGCAAAAGTGAGTCTATGTACTCACCCGTTTCGTGCGTCCGGGCGTATGTGAAAAACTTTAACGTTGGATTTTTCTCAGAGACTATTAAGTCTATCAACACCCAATTTGGCATGATGGTGTATCAAGGCGTCAGAAAACATACATAGTGACTTGACTTTGCTTCAAGGTCAAGGTCGCAGGGACCATAAATGTTGTCTAAAAAACAGCCATTTTTCACATTTTCTCAATTTTCTCAGAAGTTTTTTAGATTGGATACCTCACCTATTTATGGTATATCCGACGAACCAAAGCACTTCTAGTAATGGACAGCATGCGAGCACACATTACAGAGACTGTCAAAAAGTCTGTCACTGCCACCAATTCAATCAACGCAATCATCCCGGGTGGTACCACCAAGTACCTACAACCGCTTGACATCAGTGTGAATTGACCCTTCAAAGTGGTGATGAGGGAGGAGTGGGATAGATGGATGGTGGAAGGTGACAAATCATTTACCAAGACAGGACGTATGCGAAGAGCTACGTATGCAGAAGTGTGCCAGTGGGTACTGAAAGCGTGGGATGCGGTCAAGAAATCCACAATCATCAATGGATTCTGAAAAGCACAGATCATCGCTGCAGCAGATGCTGCATCGACACCAACTGACAACGAGGCTGGCAGTGACAGTGACACTTCCGGTGATTCTGTACCAGATTCGATACTGAACCTGTTCATCTCTGACACGGAAGAGTCCGACTTCAGCGGATTCTCAGCATCAGATCTCGAGTAATTAAAGACCATTGAACTTTCCTTTACGATACCTCATGACCTTTTACTTTCTGTTTTGATGTTTCTGTTCGGTTTTGATACTTCGAACTTTCCTTGACGGTACCTCATGACTTTTGACTTTCTGTTTTGATGTTTCTGTTCGCTTTTGATGCTTTTCTCAATGGTTTGCGGCGACTTTGTTTTGCCTTTGACATGTTCGGTTTTGATGCGGCTTGTATGCCAATGCGGCTAATGTATGGATTTTTCTGTTGTTGTTATTTTTAATGGGGGGTGTGGCTTATACCCAGAGGCGCCTTGTAGGCCAACTTTTACGGTATGTGTGTGAGTACATGTCCATGCACGTGAGCGTTTGTGAAGTTATCTGTGTGTATGCATTCAAGTGTTGTGTGTGGGTACATGGTATACACAGAAGCTTCTGCCTGTCCCCAGGAGCTGGACCAGCGCCGCGCCCAACTGGACTATGAGCACAACATGCTGGTGCGGCACCACGAATCCACACAGGACCTGGAGTACAAGCACCAGGCAGCCATCCAGAAGCTTCGGGATGAGCAGGTCAAGAAGCAACACGAATCTGAGCGACAGAACCAGAAAGAGTACAACGCCCGTGCAGAAGCTGACCTCAACAAGAAGCATGCCTTGGAAGTCAAACAGCAGCCCCGCTGCCTCAAGGTACAAAAAAGCTGCAGCTGCCTTTCAGTTCACTCAGGACACCACCGGTATTGTCTAGTTTCCAGTGCACTCGTGACACCCGTGTAACGTGCAAAAAATGTTCCGGAATTTATCACAGTCATCTCCCTTTTTGCTATTTTTTAAATAGATTCCGCTATTGCACGTTTTTTCGCGGGAAATCTCTCCTGACAAACGAGAGAGTTGCTGCTCTATGAGTTCTTTTTGCAGTTGGGTTGTCTTTATTCATTCTGCAAATTATGTAGCGTGCAAAAACGTTATGTAGCGTTCAAAGATGCGCCCGTGCAGAAAATGCGCCAGAAATTATCACATAGTCACCTCCCCTTAGTCTGTTTTTAAAAATATGCGACCGTAAAAAAAAATGCGCCAGAAGTTGTCACAGAAATTTCTAGACAAACGCCAGGTTTGCAGCTGTACGAGCTGCTTTTGCAAGTGTGTCTGTGAAATTCATTCTGCACATTAGATAGTGTGCAAAAAATTCGCCTTAGCAAAAGAGACGATGAAGGCATAAGAGATTTACGCCAGATTAGCTGCTGTACCAGTGTACGAGCATTTGAGCATGAATTCTCCGTCAGTGACACGGGTTTAATCATAACAAACGGTAAAACTACCTCAATGCATGGGTTTAAAAATAGTATTACGAGTTCATGCTGTACCATGGCATGCAACGTATTTGTATGATGAATTAAACAGTCCATCTGCAAAAGTAGATCAGCTGATTGTACTATTTTTAGCAAATAGCAACAAGGGAGGTAAATTGCTTATGCCTTTGCCATCTTTTGTGAAGGCGAATTTTTTGCAAGCTACGTAATATGCAGAATAATTTTTGTTTGTTTTTTGCAAAAACGGCTTGTACAGAAGCATATCTGTTGTAAATTTCAGAATTTCTTGCCCGGGAGATAACTCTGTGATAATTTCCTGAGAATTTCTTGCACGTTACACACTCATTGCATTGTATCTTTGTTGTAGTACATCGGTGACACCCATCGTGTTGTGTCTGTGTTTCAGTGCATCCATGACACCTATCGTGCTGTGTCTGTGTTTTAGTACATCCATGACACCTATTGTGTTGTGTCTGTGTTTCAGTACATCCATGACACTTATCGTGTTGTGTCTGTGTTTCAGTTCATCCATGACACCCATTGTGTAGTGTCTGTGTTACAGTACATCCATGAGACCCATTGTGTAGTGTCTGTGTTACAGTACATCCATGAGACCTATCGTGTTGTGTCTGTGTTACAGTACATCCATGAGACCCATTGTGTAGTGTCTGTGTTTCAGTACATCCATGACACCCATTGTGTAGTGTCTGTGTTACAGTACATCCATGACACCTATTGTGTTGTGTCTGTGTTTCAGTACATCCATGACACCCATTGTGTAGTGTCTGTGTTACAGTACATCCATGAGACCCATTGTGTAGTGTCTGTGTTACAGTACATCCATGAGACCTATAGTGTTGTGTCTGTGTTACAGTACATCCATGAGACCTATCGTGTTGTGTCTGTGTTACAGTACATCCATGAGACCCATTGTGTAGTGTCTGTGTTACAGTACATCCATGACACCCATTGTGTAGTGTCTGTGTTACAGTACATCCATGACACCCATTGTGTAGTGTCTGTGTTTCAGTACATCCATGACATTGTGTAGTGTCTGTGTTTCAGTACATACATGACACCTATCGTGTAGTGTCTGTGTTACAGTACATCCATGAGGTATTGTATTGTGTCTTGTGTTCCAGCACAAAGAGATCCAAATTCGAAAGCAGTTCCATGATGCAGTAAAAATCCAGGAGCGTCAGTACAAGCTGCTGAAAGACCACGTGCTGCAGACGACGCCACGCCCTGACCAGAAGGCTGTGGTCAAGAAGCTGAAGGAAGAGCAGCTGCGGAAGCTGGCTCTCCTGGAGGAGCAGTATGACCAGAGCATCAATGAGATGCTGGAGCAACAAAATGTGAGTGGAGTCTCTGGCATGCTGAAATGTGTGGGGTGGTGGTAGGCAGTGTGTGTGAAATGTGCAGGTATGGGGTGGTGGTAGGCGGTGTGTGTGAAATGTGCAGGTATGGGGTGGTGGTACGCGGTGTGTGTGAAATGTGCAGATGTGGGATGGTGGTAGGCAGTGTGTGTGAAATGTGCAGGTGTTGGGTGGTGGTAGGCGGTGTGTGTGAAATGTGCAGATGTGGGGTGGTGGTAGGCAGTGTGTGTGAAATGTGCAGATGTGGGGTGGTGGTATGCGGTGTGTGTGAAATGTGCAGATGTGGGATGGTGGTAGGCAGTGTGTGTGAAATGTGCAGGTGTTGGGTGGTGGTAGGCGGTGTGTGTGAAATGTGCAGATGTGGGTGGTGGTAGGCAGTGTGTGTGAAATGTGCAGGTGTGGGGTGGTGGTAGGCGGTGTGTGTGAAATGTGCAGATGTGGGGGGGTGGTAGGCGGTGTGTGTGAAATGTGCAGGTGTGGGGTGGTGGTACCCAGTGTGTGTGAAATGTGCATATGTGGGGTGGTGGTAGGCGGTGTGTGTGAAATGTGCAGGTGTGGGGTGGTGGTAGGCGGTGTGTGTGAAATGTGCAGGTGTGGGGTGGTGGTAGGCAGTGTGTGTGAAATGTGCAGGTGTGGGGTGGGGGTGAGCTATCTGTGCAGACATTGAACAAGCTGACCTCTGACTGCTGATGCAGGTGCGCCTGGATGAAACACAGCTTGCAGAGCAGCATGAGCTGAAGCAGCGGCTGCAGCAGGAGATGGAGCTTCTCATTGCCTACCAGAGCAAGATCCGGATGATGACGGAGCACCAGCACCAGCGTGAACGCAAACAGCTCGAGGAGCGAGTCTCGCTACGCAGAGCACTTCTAGAGCAGAAGGTAAGATGGAGGTTGAAAGCAAGCTGTGATTGATGGAAGCTGATTAGAGATGTGTTACACTAAACTTTTGCTGATAACAATAACAATAACACCAAACTAGGGCTTGACTGGAACGTCATACCAAAGTGTTGCTGGAACATCATGATGGAACATGAACATCAGAGAAAGCTATGCCAGGTTACCAGACTAGCACACCAAGCTAAGGCTGTGTTCTAGAGAACACCAGACTTGGAACACAGAGTAAGAATGTACTAGTTACCAGACTAGCACACCAAAGTAATTCTGTACTAGAACACCAGTCTAAAACATCAGATGAAAGTTGCGTGAGAATACCAGACTAATACACCTAGGCAAGGCTACTAGAACACCTGACTAGAACACCGGAGTAAGGATTTGCTAGAACAGTAGGCTAGTATACCAGAGTAAGACTGTAGTGGAACCCCAAAGTAAGGCTGTACTTGAACACCAGATTAGTACTCCAAAGTAAGACTAGTACTAGTAGAGCACCAGACTAGAACACCAGAGTAAAACTGTTACCAGAACACCAGATTAAGGCTGTACTTGAACACCAGATTAGTACTCCAAAGTAAGACTAGTAGAGCACCAGACTAGAACACCAGAGTAAAACTGTTACTAGAACACCAGAGTAAGGCTGTACTTGAACACCAGATTAGTACACCAAAGTAAAACTGAAGTAGAACACTCGACTAGAAAACCAGATTAAGGTTATGCAAGAACGCCAGACTAGAAAGAACACCAGAGCTAGAGTAAGACTGTACTAGAATACCAGACGAAGGCCTTATGAGATTGCCAGAACACCAGAGCAAGAGTAAGACTGTACCAGAATACCAGACGAAGGCCTTATGAGATTGCCAGACTAGAAAGAACACCAGAACAAGAGTAAGACTGTACTAGAATACCAGACGAAGGCCTTATGAGATTGCCAGACTAGAAAGAACACCAGAACAAGAGTAAGACTGTACCAGAATACCAGACGAAGGCCTTATGAGATTGCCAGACTAGAAAGAACACCAGAACAAGAGTAAGACTGTACCAGAATACCAGACGAAGGCCTTATGAGATTGCCAGACTAGAAAGAACACCAGAACAAGAGTAAGACTGTACTAGAATACCAGACGAAGGCCTTATGAGATTGCCAGAACACCAGAGCAAGAGTAAGACTGTACCAGAATACCAGACGAAGGCCTTATGAGATTGTCAGAACACCAGAGCAAGAGTAAGACTGTACCAGAATACCAGACGAAGGCCTTATGAGATTTCCAGACTAGAAAGAACACCAGAACAAGACTAAGACTGTACTAGAATACCAGACGAAAACCTTATGAGATATCCAGACTAGAAAGAACAACTGAGCTAGAGGAAGACTGTACTAGAATACCAGACTAAGGCCTTATGAGATTGCCAGACTAGAAAGAACACCAGAGCTAGAGTAAGACTGTACTAGAATACCAGACTACCAGACGAAGGCCTTATGAGATTGCCAGACTAGAAAGAACAACTGAGCTAGAGTAAGACTGTACTAGAATACCAGACAAAGGCCTTATGAGATTGCCAGACTAGAAAGAACACCAGAGCTAGAGTAAGACTGTACTAGAATACCAGACGAAGGCCTTATGAGATTGCCAGACTAGAAAGAACAACTGAGCTAGAGTAAGACTGTACTAGAATACCAGACAAAGGCCTTATGAGATTGCCAGACTAGAAAGAACACCAGAGCTAGAGTAAGACTGTACTAGAATACCAGACGAAGGCCTTATGAGATTGCCAGACTAGAAAGAACACCAGAGCTAGAGTAAGACTGTACTAGAATACCAGACGAAGGCCTTATGAGATTGCCAGACTAGAAAGAACACCAGAGCTAGAGTAAGACTGTACTAGAATACCAGACTACCAGACGAAGGCCTTATGAGATTGCCAGACTAGAAAGAACAACTGAGCTAGAGTAAGACTGTACTAGAATACCAGACAAAGGCCTTATGAGATTGCCAGACTAGAAAGAACACCAGAGCTAGAGTAAGACTGTACTAGAATACCAGACGAAGGCCTTATGAGATTGCCAGACTAGAAAGAACACCAGAACAAGAGTAAGACTGTACTAGAATACCAGACGAAGGCCTTATGAGATTGCCAGACTAGAAAGAACACCAGAGCAAGAGTGTACTAGATTTGAAAATGAGTAAGGCTGCATAATCCCAGGTATCTGAACTACAGAGACGATACAAGCCCTGGAAATAAGATGCTACCGCAAGATTCTGAACATCTCATACAAAGACCATGTCACGAATGAGGAAGTCAGCAACAGGATCAGGAGAGCCTTTGGACAGTACGAAGACCTGCTCTCAATTATGAAAAGCAGAAAGCTGAAGTGGTACGGTCGTGTGTCAAGAGGCAGTGGGCTGTCCAAGACCATCCTGCAAGGTACCGTACCAGGTGGGAGAAGGAGAGGCAGGCAGAGAAAGAGGTGGGAAGACAACATCAAAGTGTGGACAGGCTTGACCTTTGCTGACTCACAGCAAGCCACAGAGGATAGAGATCGATGGAGGAAGATTGTCCGAAAGTCATCAGTGGTGCCTCAACAACCCACTGAACTGAACTGAACTGAAGGCTGCATAAGAAAACTAGACTAGAGCACCAAATTACTTTTCTCCAGTACTCCGGGCAAAAAAAAAAGAAATCTGATAATGGGCATAAAAAGTATAGTACAAGAATAGTGAAGAATCTATCAAATATGCATGTCCTCAACCCCTTTTCCCTTCCCAAATCCCTATCACATGTGTATGAAAGGTATCCTGCAGGACATAGCAGGACGTACAGGGAAGAGAAAGGCCTTTTTGGAGGGCCGCAGCGTGACTTCTGGGGTGAAGATGGCTACGGCTGTACTCTGTAGAACACCAGACTTGCACACCAGAGTAATGCTGTGTTCTGTAGGCAAGACCTGGGAGGAGGGCTGCCTGCACTCCATGGACTGCAAGTCTTGTCTCTGTGTTGTAGATGGATGGAGAGCGCCTGGCCTTTGAGAAGGAGGAGACGGAGCGGCGCAAGCAGCTGCTGGACAAGCAGAAACAGGAGATGGAAGAATTTGACCGGGAGACGGTGCACCAAGGCCTCAACCTGACAGAAGTGGCGGAGTTGTCACTGATGCCAGGTGCAGAGGAGGCCGAGGGCGCCAGCATACGTGGCAGCACCCTGTCTCTCAGTGGCAGCTCCTCATCCTCTTCTTTCAACTCCCAGACACCCTTATAACTCCTTGACCACCACACTGGACAGCATGCCTCCTTCACCCAGCTGAACAGTATGATTCCACGGACTCCCCTGGATGGAATGTAACAAGTTCTGCATCCTTTCTCAGTGTAGGACACAGCATCCGCCTCTGTGTGGTCGGGGAGGGGGATTGCCAGCGGCCAGTGTGGGAGGGAGCCGCCCAAGCTTCCTGGCTGTTTTTTGATGGAGATGGAGCTTTGCTTCTATTGGACAGCCATCTCCCCCATGTGTGGACCAGCTGTGGGAAAAGGAGGTGTGGATTTTGCAGGGGCTATGCTGTTGGGTGTTGTGGTGTGATAGGACACTGTGACTGGGCATGGCTTCTTTGGGAACGCCCATCTTCTTGCTGAGCCAACACTGCCTCAGCCGCTGCTGCTATCACAGTCAGTGAGGAGAGGGGCGTTGGAGACTGGCCAGCAGTAGCTCATAATATGAGGTCCAGAGGGGCAGTTGCTGACCGTGCAGGGCTCCAAGCCAGGAAGGAGCCCTTTTGTGGAAAATGTGTTTGCATGACTTGACCATGGCTACTCCCTGTGCCTGCCAGCTGCTGGATATAGGGGCAGCTCTCTGGAATGCAGTCATGGAATTTTTCCTCCTCTCCCCTTTTTTCCCCTGTTTTGTCAGGTGTCAGGGCAGCCACCCTGGAAGCCTCCTGTCCTTCCTGCTTGTCTTGTGGTTCCATCTCTAGCCTCCGCCTCTCTGTCCTGCCCTGTCCTCCACCTCTTCCTCACCATGCTGCCTGAGCAGTAGCAGATCACTCCATCCCGGGGTGACAGGTGCAGATTGCTGCATCCCAGGGAAATGCCTGACACAAGTGTGCTACTGCCAGACTGCTCTGTGGATGGAGGCTGCCGGGCTCTTTGGTTAGACTGGCACCAGTCAGTCTGCGCTGCATGACCTTGGACCTCATTGACCCTGCCCTGGAGCAGTCTCAAGGTCACTGCATCTAGACTAGAGGCAGGGCAGACCCAAGTCTCCTGGCATTGGAGACTCCACTGCATGGAGTGGAGTGGCCCAGTCCCTGTGAGAGATGGTCCACTTGTTAGGTTTCACCCCAGCCCAGCAGACTCGGCCAGACTTCCCCAGCAGTGGAAATGGGCAAACGAGTGCCGGACTGCGGCAGTGGACCTGACACAGCAAACCCTTTCAAGCAATAGTCTGAGTGAGTGTGGTGTGAGCGCAGTGTGGCGAGAGAGGGACAGACAGACGCACACGAGTTTCCTGCGATGGGAGTGATCTTTTGGAATGACAAGTTGGATGACTGTAGCGACAATCTGAGAGAAGCGACCATTTGAAAATCTGAGAGCCAAGTATGTTTTCATAAACAAGTGATGGAAACTTTAACAAATACATGCATATTCGTGAGTTGAATGTATTCTGAAACATCCAGGTGTCTGTTTACATATAGGCATGGCTTCTAAAACAACCCATTGTAATAGAATATGTTTGTACTTTTTCATTTTTCATTTTCATTTTGTGCACTGCATATTTTGTCAGGAAGTTCTCTGATATGGTAAGAGAGAAATGGGACATAGTGAGACTGAGGAAGCTGGCTGCAGGTCTGGCTGGTGGCTGCAGGTCTGGCTGGTGGCTGCAGGTCTCACTGGTGGCTGCAGGTCTCACTGGTGGCTGCAGGTCTCACTGGTGGCTGCAGGTCTCACTGGTGGCTGCAGGTTTCACTGGTGGCTGCAGATCTGGCTGGTGGCTGCAGGTCTAACTGGTGGCTGCAGGTCTAACTGGTGGCTGCAGGTCTGACTGGTGGCTGCAGGTCTGACTGGTGGCTGCAGATCTCGCTGGTGGCTGCAGGTCTCACTGGTGGCTGCAGGTCTGACTGGTGGCTGCAGGTCTTGCTGGTGGCTGCAGGCATTTTTACCCAGAACAGCATGTGGCCCTGGGTGTTCTGAACCGTGTGCAGAGGACGTGCAGACCTCACAGTGGTGGTAGAGGCCAGGTGGCTTACTGGTGCAGAAGTAGGAAATTATGGAATAAGAGTTATTTCTAAGATAGCTTGTTGAAACAAATGCATTTTGATGAAGGTGTTGATGCTTGTTTTGGCAATGAGTGTGCCAAAGTTGGAGGCTTGAGCTTGCTGTGAGGTGCCCTGGAGTATGAAGTAGCCATGTGGTGACATGGTCTGGCCTTGGCAGGCTGGAGGTGACAATGCTGTGGTATCTTGGTGTCACCCTTGCTGCACCGTCTTGCATGGGCCAGGGCTGACGCAGTCTCATGCATGCACACCCAATATGCATAAATGCACACACCCATAGACATGCATCATTACGTGATACACATAAACATGTGCTTGACCTGACAATATGCTCTTTGAGATGCAAGATGTTCACTGATAACTGTTCTTCTGTCAGTGCAGTCTCCTTAGGAAAGATGATTGTTTGTTGAGTTTTTCAAGGGAGTCGGCCAGTTCAGTCTTGGTAGAGGGCAAACTCCTGTGTCAGTATGGGATGAGCCTGTGTCTGCGCACACCAAGAGGATTGCTCAGCCTTTTCAAGTGTTGAACGGCCCCTGTCCAGACATGCCTGTCTTCCACACACTTGTGGCTCTCCCTGCCCTGCCTTGCCCCGAGTGGAGGTGGGGTCCATCGGGGTCCAGCCTAGAGGTCCAGCCCAGGGGTCTGCCTGGTGCCACACAACGGCGGCTGTGCTGCCTTGCTGGGAGTGCCAGGCTCTCCTCTGTCAGTATTACCACACCATAATAGCTGGGTCCAGTAGCTACTCTGTACCTCCTGCAACGGGACAGGGGCGGGAGGAAGTTGAGAGTGAGGCAAAAATTCCAATCAAGTTAGCTTCTTTGATTAGTTAAGTAGGTATTTTCTTCTTTTCCTTTTGTTCTGTATGATATACCGTTTTGTAAGTAACAAATGCAGTCAGAGGCCCTAATACATTTGGGTAATTTAGTCTCAGTTGCTTAATTCAGTGTTGCATGTTTCTATCTCTGTGGACTGTAGAAGGGAATTGTGACCAGGGAGCCTCAAGCAGAGGACACTCTCAGGGAGGGATGGACGTGGAGGACGAAGGAGAACTAGAGGAGGCACTGTGCCATTGCTGGAGGGGGACTGATGGCACTCCACAGCTCTGGTACACATGGGGCTCCACAGCACTGGTACTCATGGCGCTCCACAGCTCTGGTACTCATGGCGCTCCACAGCTCTGGTACTCATGGCGCTCCACAGCTCTGGTACTCATAGCGCTCCACAGCACTGGTACACATGACACTCCACAGCTCTGGTACTCATGGCACTCCACAGCTCTGGTACTCATGGCGCTCCACAGCTCTGGTACTCATGGCACTCCACAGCTCTGGTACACATGGGGCTCCACAGCACTGGTACTCATGGCGCTCCACAGCTCTGGTACTCATAGCGCTCCACAGCACTGGTACACATGACACTCCACAGCTCTGGTACTCATGGCACTCCACAGCTCTGGTACACATGGCGCTCCACAGCTCTGGTACTCATGGCACTCCACAGCTCTGGTACACATGGCGCTCCACAGCTCTGGTACTCATGGCGCTCCACAGCTCTGGTACTCATGGCGCTCCACAGCACTGGTACACATGACACTCCACAGCTCTGGTACTCATGGCGCTCCACAGCTCTGGTACCAATGGCGCTCCACAGCTCTGGTACACATGACACTCCACAGCTCTGGTACTCATGGCGCTCCACAGCTCTGGTACACATGACACTCCACAGCACTGGTACTCATGGCGCTCCACAGCTCTGGTACACATGGCGCTCCACAGCTCTGGTACACATGGCACTCCACAGCTCTGGTACACATGGCAGACTCCACTGCTCAGGACACACATGGCGCTTGCCCCACGCTTCTCCCCTGAGCTCTGCCTTCTGGTCCATCAGCAGTCAGACGCCAGTTTCCTGGCCTTGTAGATGCTCATAACATTGAGATGTAACGGTGAATCTTTCTCTCTCTCTCTCTCTCTCTCTCTCTCTCTCTCTCTCTCTCTCTCTCTCTCTCTCTCTCTCTCTCTCCCTCCCTCCCTCCCTCCCTCCCTCCCTCCCTCCCTCCCTCCCTCCCTCCCATTTGCCTGACTGGAGACAATTGTTTGATGTCCCACCAGAATGTGTACTCCAGAGGCTGCCAGGCCGAGGCTGCAGTACAGGGCTGGCAGTGACTTGTGGCACATGAACCCCAAGCTGTCCTGCCAGTCTTCTGACCCTGACAGATGACATGTCAGTTGGTCACTGGCCAGGTCAAAGGAAACTAAGCTCACAAGAAAACACAGCATGAGAAATGCCAAGAAAGAGAAACTTGGCTGAATGAAATGCCTGGGGACAGGGTGGATGGGGGCTGCAGGAGGTCAGTGGGCAACATTGTCTGCTTTTCAAGTCAGGCTGCCCTCCCCTTCCTGTCTGTTGATACAGACGGTCCACTCTTGGCTGCTTCCTGAGGTTGTGGAGAACCATGGGGTACCCTGGTGTCTGTCGCTCCTCAGTTTGAAAGGCGTCAACGTAGGAGATGGGAAAGTTATGTTACCTGTCTTGCACTGTCTGGAGAGTGAAAGAGGACAGGGCTTTAGGCATCCATATACTGTTACGCTTGCAGAAAGGCAGGCGTCGGTGGAGAGCCAACCCAGACCTGTGCATGGGCAGAAAGTGTGAGAGAGCAGCGCTCTCCATGCAACCCACATTCAGGTCTTGGTCTGTCTGGGCAGGCAGCTCAGTGGAAACCACTCACTGGCAACTGTGGACATGCGTTTTTGTAGATCGCTGATGCTGTACAGGTGCCTAATGCCTTTGTGTGTGATGTACAGCAGTTCCCTGATGATGGACACGGGGGTGGTCAAACTTGCTGTGGTGATGGACAGAGGAATGGGAATGTTATGCCTGTCTGGGTAGAGGGGGGTGAGGGGAGAGTTTGGAGGGGAGCTATGGCAGGACACAGTGGGGGGGAAGGGTGGGTGGGGAATGGATGTCGACCTCTGGCAAGAGAGGAGGTGTTGCCAGCTGTGCAGGAAGTGCTCCTCGCTGCCTTTCAGGGAGAACTAGCGACTCCATAGCATTCTACTTGTATACTGTTGCACATACACAGATTTTGCACTACACTGAAATGCATAATGGAAGACATTTATGGTGCCCACGGACAGCCAGATGCTGGGTCGTGGCTTTGAGTGTTGGTGCGTGGCTACGATGTATCATAGCAAACCAAGGGAGTGGGGACTCGAGCGCTCCCGCCTGTCCCTGGAGTTGATGACTATACCCTTCGTGTCACCTAGGCTAGCTATTTAACTTGGGAGATTAAATGTATTTTGCCAATTGAGAAATAAAACACAATGTCACTTTGTACATTGAGTTGTGCTTTTATGTATAGAGAAGTGACTAGTGTTTCAGGAGACTGTTGATTGATGCATGTGAGTGGATCTGTGTTTCAGTGAATGACGTTTGAGGAATATTATAACATTTCGGTGAGGAAAAATGAACGGTGGAAAAGCTGCAAAATGCATGCACGTGTCAGGTGCAAAGACGAAAAGTGTACAAGGAATAATTCTGGTGCTATCAGAAATGATTGTATCCAACAGGCAACATATTGTCATGAGATGTTTCAGTGGGAATTACATTTTTATGCAACGGTGCAGCAACAATGAATAAATGTTGGTCTTGGATACATCAGTGCTCTATTCTAATCAAGGGTGATATGCACCAGCAACCGTGGTGGAAGGAAGAGCAAATTCTAGAGTTGCCTAGAACTCCCAAGCTTTGAAAGAGCCTGGCTCGACTTAGAAGTCCACAGGTGCTGGAAGTGCAGCGACAGAGGGCTGGCAGGAGATGGTCCATTCCACAAACAGTCCTTTCCATGGGGTCCACTTCTGTAGGTCCCACACGCTCCACACGCCGCAGTACCCGTAAGCATCATTGATTCAGTCAGTTCTCAACATGTCTGTAGTCATGGTCACATATCTAGTTATCTTCATCACCTGTACGGAAACGGCCTACACTGTTGCATAACTCTGTCAGAACGCTGCGTAGGTCACAATGCTGTACGCTTCGCAAATCTGTATGTCACAATGCCATGTCACAATGCTGTATGCTTCGCAAATCTGTGTGTCACAATGGTGTGTATGTCACAGTGTGGTATGCCTCGCAAATCTGCACGTCATAACGATGTACGCATCACAATGTTGCATAAGTAACAATTTGTACGCCACAGTGCTTGCATCACAATGCTGTAAAGGCCACAAAGATGAGTGCTTCACAAATCAATACGGTTTAACGACATGATAATGTGTCGCAAATGCTGTTTATGTCACGATGATGTATGCTTAACAATGCTGTGTGTTTCACGACTCTACTTCTCAACGCCGAATGTGTCACAGCACTGTATAAGTCACAACGCTGTACGCTTCACATTGTCTCAACGCTGCATCACAATGCTGTATGCGTCACAATGCTGTATGCGTCTCACCTGCGCCACACGCTGTGAGCCTATCAATGCTGTAGCAGTGTAGGCATTTGAACTATAAACGTCACAACGCTGGATACGTCACCATGTTGCATGCTTCGCAATGATAAACGCGTCGCAACTCTCATCACATGATGTACGCATTTATGTTGCAACACTGTACAGTTTACAACCCTGTACGCATCACAACGCAGTACTCATCATAATTCGGTATGCCTCGCAATGCTTTGTTCGTAAGCATGTCATAACACGGGGAGGGGCCACTATTGCGGGATTTTTTTTTAACAAAAGTTTTTAAGACAATTTTGATTCTTTTGTCCTAAAACGCCTAAAAAAACATATAATTTTTGTTACTTTTTTTCGATTTTTTTCTATTGCAATGGGCCGCTATTGTGGGATTTTTTAAACAGAAGTTCTTCAGGCCATTTTGATTCTTTTGTCCTAAAACGCCTTAAAAAAAAAACATAATTTTTGTTACTTTTTTCGGGTTTTATCAATAACGGGTGAAGCTTTATATTCTAACTCCATCCCACGTTTGACTCTCAACGGGTGGTCCCTACGCCCTAACTCCAGGGCCCGACGCTGATGTTGGACACAAACGTGACAAAAAGTAACGCGTCCGGGTTTAGGTGAAACTCCCCGGACAGGCTAAGTCAGTCAGGTGGGGTGGCGGGTGCGGCCTAGGCTGAGCGCTATCGGTAAAACTCGACAAAATTTCTAAGTTTTTTCCCAAAAAAGTAACACAAATTTTAAGTTTTTTTAGGCGTTATAGGACAATAGAATCAAAATGGCCTTAAGAACTTTTGTTTTAAAAAATCCCGCGGCCCCCCGCAATAGAAAAAAAAAACCGAAAAAATTGTTTAGTTACAAAATAAAATTAACAAACATTATTATTTTTTTTTTGGCGTTTTAGGACAAAAGAATTAAAATTGTCTTAAGAACTGTTGTTAAAAAAATAAATCCCGCAATAGCGGCTCTCCGCAATAGAGAGCCGACCCCCATAACACTACACACCACAACGCTGTGTCTCTCATAACGCTGTGTACGTCACAGCTGTGTACGCATTACAACACTCTATCCGCCATGACGCCGGCTGCTCTGCCGAGGTCGATGCTCAATCAGGTCACGAAATCGAAATCTGCAGAATGTTCTGACAGTCTGCGCTTGCCAGGAAGGTCAGTCTGGCTGTTGTGAAAATAGTGCTGACGTGGAATCTGGCGAGATTGTCCTCGTGTTTATTGTCACGAAGTCGTTTCCCGGGCGTGCGTTGTTTTGCCGATGCCTGCTGAGGATGTGTTCGAGGTGTTCCCGTCGCAAAGCACTCGTACCCTGATCTGCGCTCTGCCCCACAACAGGGAGCGCTGCTTGTCACAGTGCATTCATCCGTAGCAGTGGATTGATGGTTTCTGGTGCTGTAAAGTCACCAACTTTTGTTCTGGATCGGTTTTTTAATCCTCTTTGTTTCATGAAGCGTTGATTGTCCTCAAGAAGAAACTGGTGGAGTGATTGTCTGCAGAAACAGTTTTTACGGACCTCGGAAGCACCTTAGTGCATGAACTTTCAACCTCGTGTGAAACGGCCAACGGGCCTGATCGTTGTGGCCTGTCACCAAATATGCAATACAGTTCCTTCTCGACTCTCGACAAGAACAAACGTGTCCCTGTATGGTCTGGCTTTGACCATGGAGAGGAGGAACAGCCTGTCTTGAAAGGCAGCGGCCCGTGCCTCTAGGTAGGGAGGGATGGGTCTGGACATGTGGAGAAGCTTGGAAGGACTGCCAAGTTCAGTCAGGACTTCGGGCCTTAGCTGTCAGGGTCAGGGGCCGGAGCCACGCGGCTGCGGAACCTGACGCGAGGAGAGGGCAGCTGGCCTAAGAGGGCAGTCAGAGGAGGCCGAGCATCATTCTTCTCCGTGGGCAACGGGAGCAGCTTCAGCCAGGACTTGGTTCCAGGGGTGAGGGTTTGCCGGCTTTCGCCCTCTTCCTTGGCTTTCTCCATACAGACGCTGAGGACACGTCTCCGTTGCCCCCGTGGTGACGCTGTGGGCTGTGTCGTGCTGCCCTGCACGCCGTCCTGGCTGCCCCCAGAGCTGCAGGCAAGAGTCTGGGTCTGGGACGAGGGCAGCCAGCAGTCAGGGCAAGGAGGGCACAAGCAGCCGTTGGGGACTGTGACGCCCTCCACACGTGTCTGGCCCCTGGCCCTCGTCCCCCTCGCCCTGGTCTGCGTGGGCCGTGCAGCTGGGATGAGGACTGGGTGCCGACAAGCAGTGGGCATTGGCTGTAGAGTGGCTGTGGGGCGTGGTGGATGCGGTGGTAGGAGAGGTGGCTGTTGAGTGGCTGTTGAGTGGCTGTGGCTCGTGGTGGATGCGGTGGTAGGAGAGGTGGCTGTTGAGTGGCTGTGGGGCGTGGTGGATGCGGTGGTAGGAGAGGTGGCTGTTGAGTGGTTGTGGGGCGTGGTGGATGCGGTGGTAGGAGAGGTGGCTGTTGAGTGGCTGTGGGGCGTGGTGGATGAGGTGGTAGGAGAGGTGGCTGTTGAGTGGCTGTGGGGCGTGGTGGATGAGGTGGTAGGAGAGGTGGCTGTTGAGTGGCTGTGGGGCGTGGTGGATGCGGTGGTAGGAGAGGTGGCTGTTGAGTGGCTGTTGAGTGGCTGTGGGGCGTGGTGGATGCGGTGGTAGGAGAGGTGGCTGTTGAGTGGCTGTGGGGCGTGGTGGATGCAGTGGTAGGAGAGGTGGCTGTTGAGTGGTTGTGGGGCGTGGTGGATGCGGTGGTAGGAGAGGTGGCTGTAGAGTGGCTGTGGGGCGTGGTGGATGCGGTGGTAGGAGAGGTGGCTGTAGAGTGGCTGTGGGGCGTGGTGGATGCGGTGGTAGGAGAGGTGGCTGTTGAGTGGCTGTGGGGCGTGGTGGATGAGGTGGTAGGAGAGGTGGCTGTTGAGTGGCTGTGGGGCTTGGTGGATGCGGTGGTAGGAGAGGTGGCTGTTGAGTGGCTGTGGGGCGTGGTGGATGCAGTGGTAGGAGAGGTGGCTGTTGAGTGGCTGTGGGGCGTGGTGGATGCGGTGGTAGGAGAGGTGGCTGTAGAGTGGCTGTGGGGCGTGGTGGATGCGGTGGTAGGAGAGGTGGCTGTTGAGTGGTTGTGGGGCGTGGTGGATGCTGTGGTAGGAGAGGTGGCTGTAGAGTGGCCGTGGGGCGTGGTGGATGCGGTGGTAGGAGAGGTGGCTGTAGAGTGGCTGTGGGGCGTGGTGGATGCGGTGGTAGGAGAGGTGGCTGTTGAGTGGCCGTGGGGCGTGGTGGATGCGGTGGTAGGAGAGGTGGCTGTTGAGTGGCCGTGGGGCGTGGTGGATGCGGTGGTAGGAGAGGTGGCTGTTGAGTGGCCGTGGGGCGTGGTGGATGCGGTGATAGGAGAGGTGGCTGTTGAGTGGCCGTGAAGCGTGGTGGATGCGGTGGTAGGAGAGATGGCTGTTGAGTGGCTGTGGGGCGTGGTGGATGCGGTGGTAGGAGAGGTGGCTGTTGAGTGGCCGTGGGGCGTGGTGGATGCGGTGGTAGGAGAGGTGGCTGTTGAGTGGCCGTGGGGCGTGGTGGATGCGGTGGTAGGAGAGGTGGCTGTTGAGTGGCTGTGGGGCGTGGTGGATGCGGTGGTAGGAGAGGTGGCTGTGGGGCGTGGTGGATGCGGTGGTAGGAGAGGTGGCTGTTGAGTGGCTGTGGGGCGTGGTGGATGCGGTGGTAGGAGAGGTGGCTGTTGAGTGGCTGTGGGGCGTGGTGGATGCGATGGTAGGAGAGATGGCTGTTGAGTGGCTGTGGGGGATGCGGTGTAGGTGGCGTGAGTGCTGGGGCGTGGTGGATGCCGTGGTAGGAGAGGTGGCTGTTGAGTGGCTGTGGGGCGTGGTGGATGCGGTGGTAGGAGAGGTGGCTGTTGAGTGGCTGGGCGTGTGATGCGGTGGTAGGAGGTGGCCGTGGGGCGTGGTGGATGCGGTGGTAGGAGAGGTGGCTGTTGAGTGGCTGTGGGGCGTGGTGGATGCGGTGGTAGGAGAGGTGGCTGTTGAGTGGCTGTGAAGCGTGGTGGATGCGGTGGTAGGAGAGGTGGCTGTGGGGCGTGGTGGATGCAGTGGTAGGAGAGGTGGCTGTTGAGTGGCTGTGGGGCATGGTCGATGCGGTGGTAGGAGAGGTGGCTGTTGAGTGGCTGTGGGGCGTGGTGGATGCGGTGGTAGGAGAGGTGGCTGTGGGGCGTGGTGGATGCAGTGGTAGGAGAGGTGGCTGTTGAGTGGCTGTGGGGCATGGTGGATGCGGTGGTAGGAGAGGTGGCTGTTGAGTGGCTGTGGGGCGTGGTGGATGCGGTGGTAGGAGAGGTGGCTGTTGAGTGGCTGTGGGGCGTGGTGGATGCGGTGGTAGGAGAGGTGGCTGTAGAGTGGCTATGGGGCGTGGTGGATGCAGTGGTAGGAGAGGTGGCTGTTGAGTGGCTGTGGGGCATGGTGGATGCGGTGGTAGGAGAGGTGGCTGTTGAGTGGCTGTGGGGCGTGGTGGATGCGGTGGCAGGAGAGGTGGCTGTTGAGTGGCTGTGGGGCGTGGTGGATGCGGTGGTAGGAGAGGTGGCTGTAGAGTGGCTATGGGGCGTGGTGGATGCAGTGGTAGGAGAGGTGGCTGTTGAGTGGCTGTGGGGCGTGGTGGATGCGGTGGTAGGAGAGGTGGCTGTTGAGTGGCTGTGGGGCTTGGTGGATGCGGTGGTAGGAGAGGTGGCTGTTGAGTGGCCGTGAAGCGTGGTGGATGCGGTGGTAGGAGAGGTGGCTGTGGGGCGTGGTGGATGCGGTGGTAGGAGAGGTGGCTGTGGGGCGTGGTGGATGCGGTGGTAGGAGAGGTGGCTGTTGAGTGGCTGTGGGGCGTGGTGGATGCGGTGGTAGGAGAGGTGGCTGTTGAGTGGCCGTGAAGCGTGGTGGATGCGGTGGTAGGAGAGGTGGTTGTTGAGTGGCTGTGGGGCGTGGTGGATGCGGTGGTAGGAGAGGTGGCTGTTGAGTGGCCGTGGGGCGTGGTGGATGCGGTGGTAGGAGAGGTGGTTGTTGAGTGGCTGTGGGGCGTGGTGGATGCGGTGGTAGGAGAGGTGGCTGTTGAGTGGCCGTGGGGCGTGGTGGATGCGGTGGTAGGAGAGGTGGCTGTGGGGCGTGGTGGATGCGGTGGTAGGAGAGGTGGTTGTTGAGTGGCTGTGGGGCGTGGTGGATGCGGTGGTAGGAGAGGTGGCTGTTGAGTGGCTGTGGGGCGTGGTGGATGCGGTGGTAGGAGAGGTGGCTGTTGAGTGGCTGTGGGGCGTGGTGGATGCGGTGGTAGGAGAGGTGGCTGTTGAGTGGCTGTGGCTCGTGGTGGATGCGGTGGTAGGAGAGGTGGTTGTTGAGTGGCTGTGGGGTGTGGTGGATGCGGTGGTAGGAGAGGTGGCTGTTGAGTGGCTGTGGGGCGTGGTGGATGCGGTGGTAGGAGAGGTGGCTGTTGAGTGGCTGTGGCTCGTGGTGGATGCGGTGGTAGGAGAGGTGGTTGTTGAGTGGCTGTGGGGTGTGGTGGATGCGGTGGTAGGAGAGGTGGCTGTTGAGTGGCTGTGGGGCGTGGTGGATGCGGTGGTAGGAGAGGTGGTTGTTGAGTGGCTGTGGGGCGTGGTGGATGCGGTGGTAGGAGAGGTGGCTGTTGAGTGGCCGTGGGGCGTGGTGGATGCGGTGGTAGGAGAGGTGGTTGTTGAGTGGCTGTGGGGCGTGGTGGATGCGGTGGTAGGAGAGGTGGCTGTTGAGTGGCCGTGGGGCGTGGTGGATGCGGTGGTAGGAGAGGTGGCTGTGGGGCGTGGTGGATGCGGTGGTAGGAGAGGTGGCTGTTGAGTGGCTGTGGGGCGTGGTGGATGCGGTGGTAGGAGAGGTGGCTGTTGAGTGGCTGTGGGGCGTGGTGGATGCGGTGGTAGGAGAGGTGGCTGTTGAGTGGCTGTGGGGCGTGGTGGATGCGGTGGTAGGAGAGGTGGCTGTTGAGTGGCTATGGGGCGTGGTGGATGCGGTGGTAGGAGAGGTGGCTGTTGAGTGGCTGTGGGGCATGGTGGATGCGGTGGTAGGAGAGGTGGCTGTGGGGCGTGGTGGATGCGGTGGTAGGAGAGGTGGTTGTTGAGTGGCTGTGGGGCGTGGTGGATGCGGTGGTAGGAGAGGTGGCTGTTGAGTGGCTGTGGGGCGTGGTGGATGCGGTGGTAGGA
>JAWQFJ010007393.1:0-57500 GCA_034096865.1 Theodoxus fluviatilis
ACACAGGGCAGTGTCTGGTACACATCTCACTGACTGCAACACAGGGCAGTGTCTGGTACATGTCTCACTGACTGCTACACAGGGCAGTGTCTGGTACACGTCTCACTGACTGCAACACAGGGCAGTGTCTGGTACATGTCTCACTGAGTGCAACACAGGGCAGTGTCTGGTACATGTCTCACTGAGTGCAACACAGGGCAGTGTCTGGTACACATCTCACTGACTGCAACACAGGGCAGTGTCTGGTACACATCTCACTGAGTGCAACACAGGGCAGTGTCTGGTATATGTCTCACTGACTGCTACAGAGGGCAGTGTCTGGTACATGTCTCACTGAGTGCAACACAGGGCAGTGTCTGGTACACATCTCACTGACTGCAACACAGGGCAGTGTCTGGTACATGTCTCACTGACTGCAACACAGGGCAGTGTCTGGTACACATCTCACTGACTGCAACACAGGGCAGTGTCTGGTACACATCTCACTGACTGCAACACAGGGCAGTGTCTGGTACACATCTCACTGAGTGCAACACAGGGCAGTGTCTGGTACATGTCTCACTGAGTGCAACACAGGGCAGTGTCTGGTACATGTCTCACTGACTGCAACACAGGGCAGTGTCTGGTACATGTCTCACTGAGTGCAACACAGGGCAGTGTCTGGTACATGTCTCACTGACTGCTACAGAGGGCAGTGTCTGGTACATGTCTCACTGAGTGCAACACAGGGCAGTGTCTGGTTCATGTCTCACTGAGTGCAACACAGGTCAGTGCCTGGTACATGTCTCACTGACTGCAACACAGGGCAGTGTCTGGTACATGTCTCACTGACTGCAACACAGGGCAGTGTCTGGTACATGTCTCACTGAGTGCAACACAGGGCAGTGTCTGGTACATGTCTCACTGACTGCAACACAGGGCAGTGTCTGGTACATGTCTCACTGAGTGCAACACAGGGCAGTGTCTGGTACATGTCTCACTGACTGCAACACAGGGCAGTGTCTGGTACATGTCTCACTGAGTGCAACACAGGGCAGTGCCTGGTACATGTCTCACTGACTGCAACACAGGGCAGTGTCTGGTACACATCTCACTGAGTGCAACACAGGGCAGTGTCTGGTACACATCTCACTGAGTGCAACACAGGGCAGTGTCTGGTACACTTCTCACTGACTGCAACACAGGGCAGTGTCTGGTACACATCTCACTGACTGCAACACAGGGCAGTGTCTGGTACACATCTCACTGAGTGCAACACAGGGCAGTGTCTGGTACACATCTCACTGACTGCAACACAGGGCAGTGTCTGGTACACATCTCACTGACTGCAACACAGGGCAGTGTCTGGTACACATCTCACTGACTGCAACACAGGGCAGTGTCTGGTACATGTCTCACTGACTGCAACACAGGGCAGTGTCTGGTACACTTCTCACTGACTGCAACACAGGGCAGTGTCTGGTACACTTCTCACTGACTGCAACACAGGGCAGTGTCTGGTACACATCTCACTGACTGCAACACAGGGCAGTGTCTGGTACACATCTCACTGACTGCAACACAGGGCAGTGTCTGGTACATGTCTCACTGACTGCAACACAGGGCAGTGTCTGGTACACATCTCACTGACTGCAACACAGGGCAGTGTCTGGTACATGTCTCACTGACTGCAACACAGGGCAGTGTCTGGTACACATCTCACTGAGTGCAACACAGGGCAGTGTCTGGTACACATCTCACTGACTGCAACACAGGGCAGTGTCTGGTACATGTCTCACTGACTGCAACACAGGGCAGTGTCTGGTACACATCTCACTGAGTGCAACACAGGGCAGTGTCTGGTACATGTCTCACTGAGTGCAACACAGGGCAGTGTCTGGTACATGTCTCACTGACTGCAACACAGGGCAGTGTCTGGTACACATCTCACTGAGTGCAACACAGGGCAGTGTCTGGTACATGTCTCACTGAGTGCAACACAGGGCAGTGTCTGGTACATGTCTCACTGACTGCAACACAGGGCAGTGTCTGGTACATGTCTCACTGACTGCAACACAGGGCAGTGTCTGGTACATGTCTCACTGACTGCAACACAGGGCAGTGTCTGGTACACATCTCACTGACTGCAACACAGGGCAGTGTCTGGTACATGTCTCACTGAGTGCAACACAGGGCAGTGTCTGGTACATGTCTCACTGAGTGCAACACAGGGCAGTGTCTGGTACATGTCTCACTGAGTGCAACACAGGGCAGTGTCTGGTACATGTCTCACTGAGTGCAACACAGGGCAGTGTCTGGTACATGTCTCACTGACTGCAACACAGGGCAGTGTCTGGTACATGTCTCACTGTCTGCAACACAGGGCAGTGTCTGGTACATGTCTCACTGACTGCAACACAGGGCAGTGTCTAGTACACTTGACACTCACTGCAACACAGGGCAGTGTCTGGTACACTTCTCACTGACTGCAACACAGGGCAGTGTCTGGTACACATCTCACTGACTGCAGCACAGGGCAGTGTCTGGTACATGTCTCACTGACTGCAACACAGGGCAGTGTCTGGTACACTTGTCACTCACTGCAACACAGGGCAGTGTCTGGTACACATCTCACTGACTGCAACACAGGGCAGTGTCTGGTACACATCTCACTGAGTGCAACACAGGGCAGTGTCTGGTACACATCTCACTGAGTGCAACACAGGGCAGTGTCTGGTACATGTCTCACTGAGTGCAACACAGAGCAGTGTCTGGTACATGTCTCACTGACTGCAACACAGGGCAGTGTCTGGTACATGTCTCACTGACTGCAACACAGGGCAGTGTCTGGTACACATCTCACTGAGTGCAACACAGGGCAGTGTCTGGTATATGTCTCACTGACTGCAACACAGGGCAGTGTCTGGTACACATCTCACTGAGTGCAACACAGGGCAGTGTCTGGTACATGTCTCACTGAGTGCAACACAGGGCAGTGTCTGGTACACATGTCACTGAGTGCAACACAGGGCAGTGTCTGGTACATGTCTCACTGTCTGCAACACAGGGCAGTGTCTGGTACATGTCTCACTGACTGCAACACAGGGCAGTGTCTGGTACATGTCTCACTGACTGCAACACAGGGCAGTGTCTGGTACATGTCTCACTGACTGCAACACAGGGCAGTGTCTGGTACACATCTCACTGACTGCAACACAGGGCAGTGTCTGGTACACATCTCACTGAGTGCAACACAGGGCAGTGCCTGGTACATGTCTCACTGAGTGCAACACAGGGCAGTGTCTGGTACATGTCTCACTGAGTGCAACACAGGGCAGTGTCTGGTACACATCTCACTGACTGCAACACAGGGCAGTGTCTGGTACACATCTCACTGAGTGCAACACAGGGCAGTGTCTGGTACATGTCTCACTGAGTGCAACACAGGGCAGTGTCTGGTACACATCTCACTGACTGCAACACAGGGCAGTGTCTGGTACACATCTCACTGACTGCAACACAGGGCAGTGTCTGGTACATGTCTCACTGACTGCAACACAGGGCAGTGTCTGGTACATGTCTCACTGACTGCAACACAGGGCAGTGTCTGGTACATGTCTCACTGACTGCAACACAGGGCAGTGTCTGGTACATGTCTCACTGACTGCAACACAGGGCAGTGTCTGGTACACATCTCACTGACTGCAACACAGGGCAGTGTCTGGTACACATCTCACTGAGTGCAACACAGGGCAGTGTCTGGTACATGTCTCACTGACTGCAACACAGGGCAGTGTCTGGTACACTTGCCACTCACTGCAACACAGGGCAGTGTCTGGTATATGTCTTACTGACTGCAACACAGGGCATTGTCTGGTACACATCTCACTGAGTGCAACACAGGGCAGTGTCTGGTACATGTCTCACTGAGTGCAACACAGGGCAGTGTCTGGTATATGTCTCACTGACTGCAACACAGGGCAGTGTCTGGTACACATCTCATTGAGTGCAACACAGGGCAGTGTCTGGTACATGTCTCACTGACTGCAACACAGGGCAGTTTCTGGTACACATCTCACTAACTGCAACACAGGGCAGTGCCTGGTACATGTCTCACTGACTGCAACTCAGGGAAGTGTCTGGTACACTTCTCACTGACTGCAACACAGGGAAGTGTCTGGTACATGTCTCACTGACTGCAACACAGGGCAGTGTCTGGTACACATCTCACTGAGTGCAACACAGGGCAGTGTCTGGTACATGTCTCACTGAGTGCAACACAGGGCAGTGTCTGGTACATGTCTCACTGAGTGCAACACAGAGCAGTGTCTGGTACACATCTCACTGAGTGCAACACAGGGCAGTGTCTGGTACATGTCTCACTGAGTGCAACACAGGGCAGTGTCTGGTACATGTCTCACTGACTGCAACACAGGGTAGTGTCTGGTACATGTCTCACTGACTGCAACACAGGGCAGTGTCTGGTACATGTCTCACTGACTGCAACACAGGGCAGTGTCTGGTACACTTGTCACTCACTGCAACACAGGGCAGTGTCTGGTACATGTCTCACTGACTGCAACACAGGGCAGTGTCTGGTACACTTGTCACTCACTGCAACACAGGGCAGTGTCTGGTACACATCTCACTGACTGCAACACAGGGCAGTGTCTGGTACATGTCTCACTGAGTGCAACACAGGGCAGTGTCTGGTACATGTCTCACTGACTGCAACACAGGGCAGTGTCTGGTACATGTCTCACTGAGTGCAACACAGGGCAGTGTCTGGTACATGTCTCACTGAGTGCAACACAGGGCAGTGTCTGGTACATGTCTCACTGACTGCAACACAGGGCAGTGTCTGGTACATGTCTCACTGACTGCAACACAGGGCAGTGTCTGGTACATGTCTCACTGACTGCAACACAGGGCAGTGTCTGGTACACTTGTCACTCACTGCAACACAGGGCAGTGTCTGGTACACATCTCACTGACTGCAACACAGGGCAGTGTCTGGTACACTTCTCACTGACTGCAACACAGGGCAGTGTCTGGTACATGTCTCACTGACTGCAACACAGGGCAGTGTCTGGTACACTTGACAATCACTGCAACACAGGGCAGTGTCTGGTACACATCTCACTGAGTGCAACACAGGGCAGTGTCTGGTACACTTCTCACTGACTGCAACACAGGGCAGTGTCTGGTACATGTCTCACTGACTGCAACACAGGGCAGTGTCTGGTACACTTGTCACTCACTGCAACACAGGGCAGTGTCTGGTACACATCTCACTCACTGCAACACAGGGCAGTGTCTGGTACATGTCTCACTGAGTGCAACACAGGGCAGTGCCTGGTACATGTCTCACTGACTGCAACACAGGGCAGTGTCTGGTACATGTCTCACTGACTGCAACACAGGGCAGTGTCTGGTACACTTGTCACTCACTGCAACACAGGGCAGTGTCTGGTATATGTCTCACTGACTGCAACACAGGGCATTGTCTGGTACACATCTCACTGAGTGCAACACAGGGCAGTGTCTGGTACATGTCTCACTGAGTGCAACACAGGGCAGTGTCTGGTATATGTCTCACTGACTGCAACACAGGGCAGTGTCTGGTACACATCTCATTGAGTGCAACACAGGGCAGTGTCTGGTACATGTCTCACTGACTGCAACACAGGGCAGTGCCTGGTACATGTCTCACTGACTGCAACTCAGGGAAGTGTCTGGTACACTTCTCACTGACTGCAACACAGGGCAGTGTCTGGTACATGTCTCACTCACTGCAACACAGGGCAGTGTCTGGTACATGTCTCACTGACTGCAACACAGGGCAGAGTCTGGTACATGTCTCACTGACTGCAACACAGGGCAGTTTCTGGTACACATCTCACTGACTGCAACACAGGGCAGTGTCTGGTACACATCTCACTGACTGCAACACAGGGAAGTGTCTGGTACATGTCTCACTGACTGCAACACAGGGAAGTGTCTGGTACACGTCTCACTGAGTGCAACACAGGGCAGTGTCTGGTACACATCTCACTGACTGCAACACAGGGCAGAGTCTGGTACACATCTCACTGACTGGTACACATCTCACTGACTGCAACACAGGGCAGTGTCTGGTACACTTCTCACTGACTTCTCACTGACTGCAACACAGGGAAGTGTCTGGTACATGTCTCACTGACTGCAACACAGGGCAGAGTCTGGTACATGTCTCACTGACTGCAACACAGGGCAGTGTCTGGTACATGTCTCACTGACTGCAACACAGGGCAGTGTCTGGTACACTTCTCACTGAGTGCAACACAGGGCAGTGTCTGGTACATGTCTCACTGACTGCAACACAGGGCAGTGTCTGGTACATGTCTCACTGAGTGCAACACAGGGCAGTGTCTGGTACACATCTCACTGACTGCAACACAGGGCAGTGTCTGGTACACATCTCACTGACTGCAACACAGGGCAGTGTCTGGTACACTTCTCACTGACTGCAACACAGGGCAGTGTCTGGTACACATCTCACTGACTGCAACACAGGGCAGTGTCTGGTACACATCTCACTGACTGCAACACAGGGCAGTGTCTGGTACATGTCTCACTGACTGCAACACAGGGCAGTGTCTGGTACATGTCTCACTGACTGCAACACAGGGCAGTGTCTGGTACATGTCTCACTGACTGCAACACAGGGCAGTGTCTGGTACACATCTCACTGAGTGCAACACAGGGCAGTGTCTGGTACATGTCTCACTGACTGCAACACAGGGCAGTGTCTGGTACATGTCTCACTGACTGCAACACAGGGCAGTGTCTGGTACACGTCTCACTGAGTGCAACACAGGGCAGTGTCTGGTACATGTCTCACTGACTGCAACACAGGGCAGTGTCTGGTACATGTCTCACTGACTGCAACACAGGGCAGTGTCTGGTACATGTCTCACTGACTGCAACACAGGGCAGTGTCTGGTACACATCTCACTGACTGCAACACAGGGCAGTGTCTGGTACATGTCTCACTGACTGCAACACAGGGCAGTGTCTGGTACATGTCTCACTGACTGCAACACAGGGCAGTGTCTGGTACATGTCTCACTGACTGCAACACAGGGCAGTGTCTGGTACATGTCTCACTGAGTGCAACACAGGGCAGTGTCTGGTACATGTCTCACTGACTGCAACACAGGGCAGTGTCTGGTACATGTCTCACTGACTGCAACACAGGGCAGTGTCTGGTACATGTCTCACTGAGTGCAACACAGGGCAGTGTCTGGTACATGTCTCACTGACTGCAACACAGGGCAGTGTCTGGTACATGTCTCACTGACTGCAACACAGGGCAGTGTCTGGTACATGTCTCACTGAGTGCAACACAGGGCAGTGTCTGGTACATGTCTCACTGACTGCAACACAGGGCAGTGTCTGGTACATGTCTCACTGACTGCAACACAGGGCAGTGTCTGGTACATGTCTCACTGACTGCAACACAGGGCAGTGTCTGGTACATGTCTCACTGACTGCAACACAGGGCAGTGTCTGGTACATGTCTCACTGACTGCAACACAGGGCAGTGTCTGGTACATGTCTCACTGACTGCAACACAGGGCAGTGTCTGGTACATGTCTCACTGACTGCAACACAGGGCAGTGTCTGGTACACATCTCACTGACTGCAACACAGGGCAGTGTCTGGTACATGTCTCACTGACTGCAACACAGGGCAGTGTCTGGTACATGTCTCACTGACTGCAACACAGGGCAGTGTCTGGTACATGTCTCACTGACTGCAACACAGGGCAGTGTCTGGTACATGTCTCACTGAGTGCAACACAGGGCAGTGTCTGGTACATGTCTCACTGACTGCAACACAGGGCAGTGTCTGGTACATGTCTCACTGACTGCAACACAGGGCAGTGTCTGGTACATGTCTCACTGACTGCAACACAGGGCAGTGTCTGGTACATGTCTCACTGACTGCAACACAGGGCAGTGTCTGGTACATGTCTCACTGACTGCAACACAGGGCAGTGTCTGGTACACATCTCACTGACTGCAACACAGGGCAGTGTCTGGTACATGTCTCACTGACTGCAACACAGGGCAGTGTCTGGTACATGTCTCACTGAGTGCAACACAGGGCAGTGTCTGGTACATGTCTCACTGACTGCAACACAGGGCAGTGTCTGGTACATGTCTCACTGACTGCAACACAGGGCAGTGTCTGGTACACATCTCACTGACTGCAACACAGGGCAGTGTCTGGTACATGTCTCACTGACTGCAACACAGGGCAGTGTCTGGTACATGTCTCACTGAGTGCAACACAGGGCAGTGTCTGGTACATGTCTCACTGAGTGCAACACAGGGCAGTGTCTGGTACACATCTCACTGACTGCAACACAGGGCAGTGTCTGGTACATGTCTCACTGAGTGCAACACAGGGCAGTGTCTGGTACATGTCTCACTGAGTGCAACACAGGGCAGTGTCTGGTACATGTCTCACTGAGTGCAACACAGGGCAGTGTCTGGTACATGTCTCACTGACTGCAACACAGGGCAGTGTCTGGTACATGTCTCACTGAGTGCAACACAGGGCAGTGTCTGGTACATGTCTCACTGACTGCAACACAGGGCAGTGTCTGGTACACGTCTCACTGAGTGCAACACAGGGCAGTGTCTGGTACACATCTCACTGACTGCAACACAGGGCAGTGTCTGGTACACATCTCACTGACTGCAACACAGGGCAGTGTCTGGTACACGTCTCACTGACTGCAACACAGGGCAGTGTCTGGTACATGTCTCACTGACTGCAACACAGGGCAGTGTCTGGTACATGTCTCACTGACTGCAACACAGGGCAGTGTCTGGTACATGTCTCACTGACTGCAACACAGGGCAGTGTCTGGTACATGTCTCACTGACTGCAACACAGGGCAGTGTCTGGTACATGTCTCACTGAGTGCAACACAGGGCAGTGTCTGGTACATGTCTCACTGAGTGCAACACAGGGCAGTGTCTGGTACATGTCTCACTGACTGCAACACAGGGCAGTGTCTGGTACATGTCTCACTGACTGCAACACAGGGCAGTGTCTGGTACATGTCTCACTGACTGCAACACAGGGCAGTGTCTGGTACACATCTCACTGACTGCAACACAGGGCAGTGTCTGGTACATGTCTCACTGAGTGCAACACAGGGCAGTGTCTGGTACATGTCTCACTGAGTGCAACACAGGGCAGTGTCTGGTACATGTCTCACTGAGTGCAACACAGGGCAGTGTCTGGTACATGTCTCACTGAGTGCAACACAGGGCAGTGTCTGGTACATGTCTCACTGAGTGCAACACAGGGCAGTGTCTGGTACATGTCTCACTGACTGCAACACAGGGCAGTGTCTGGTACATGTCTCACTGACTGCAACACAGGGCAGTGTCTGGTACATGTCTCACTGACTGCAACACAGGGCAGTGTCTGGTACATGTCTCACTGACTGCGCAACACAGGGCAGTGTCTGGTACATGTCTCACTGACTGCAACACAGGGCAGTGTCTGGTACATGTCTCACTGACTGCAACACAGGGCAGTGTCTGGTACATGTCTCACTGACTGCAACACAGGGCAGTGTCTGGTACACATCTCACTGAGTGCAACACAGGGCAGTGTCTGGTACATGTCTCACTGACTGCAACACAGGGCAGTGTCTGGTACATGTCTCACTGACTGCAACACAGGGCAGTGTCTGGTACATGTCTCACTGAGTGCAACACAGGGCAGTGTCTGGTACATGTCTCACTGACTGCAACACAGGGCAGTGTCTGGTACATGTCTCACTGACTGCAACACAGGGCAGTGTCTGGTACATGTCTCACTGACTGCAACACAGGGCAGTGTCTGGTACATGTCTCACTGACTGCAACACAGGGCAGTGTCTGGTACATGTCTCACTGAGTGCAACACAGGGCAGTGTCTGGTACATGTCTCACTGAGTGCAACACAGGGCAGTGTCTGGTACATGTCTCACTGACTGCAACACAGGGCAGTGTCTGGTACACATCTCACTGACTGCAACACAGGGCAGTGTCTGGTACACGTCTCACTGACTGCAACACAGGGCAGTGTCTGGTACATGTCTCACTGAGTGCAACACAGGGCAGTGTCTGGTACATGTCTCACTGAGTGCAACACAGGGCAGTGTCTGGTACATGTCTCACTGACTGCAACACAGGGCAGTGTCTGGTACATGTCTCACTGAGTGCAACACAGGGCAGTGTCTGGTACATGTCTCACTGACTGCAACACAGGGCAGTGTCTGGTACACATCTCACTGACTGCAACACAGGGCAGTGTCTGGTACACATCTCACTGACTGCAACACAGGGCAGTGTCTGGTACACATCTCACTGAGTGCAACACAGGGCAGTGTCTGGTACACATCTCACTGACTGCAACACAGGGCAGTGTCTGGTACATGTCTCACTGACTGCAACACAGGGCAGTGTCTGGTACACATCTCACTGAGTGCAACACAGGGCAGTGTCTGGTACACATCTCACTGAGTGCAACACAGGGCAGTGTCTGGTACATGTCTCACTGAGTGCAACACAGGGCAGTGTCTGGTACATGTCTCACTGACTGCAACACAGGGCAGTGTCTGGTACACATCTCACTGACTGCAACACAGGGCAGTGTCTGGTACACATCTCACTGACTGCAACACAGGGCAGTGTCTGGTACATGTCTCACTGAGTGCAACACAGGGCAGTGTCTGGTACATGTCTCACTGACTGCAACACAGGGCAGTGTCTGGTACACATCTCACTGACTGCAACACAGGGCAGTGTCTGGTACACATCTCACTGACTGCAACACAGGGCAGTGTCTGGTACACATCTCACTGAGTGCAACACAGGGCAGTGTCTGGTACATGTCTCACTGACTGCAACACAGGGCAGTGTCTGGTACATGTCTCACTGAGTGCAACACAGGGCAGTGTCTGGTACATGTCTCACTGAGTGCAACACAGGGCAGTGTCTGGTACACATCTCACTGAGTGCAACACAGGGCAGTGTCTGGTACATGTCTCACTGACTGCAACACAGGGCAGTGTCTGGTACACATCTCACTGACTGCAACACAGGGCAGTGTCTGGTACATGTCTCACTGAGTGCAACACAGGGCAGTGTCTGGTACATGTCTCACTGAGTGCAACACAGGGCAGTGTCTGGTACACATCTCACTGAGTGCAACACAGGGCAGTGTCTGGTACACATCTCACTGAGTGCAACACAGGGCAGTGTCTGGTACACATCTCACTGACTGCAACACAGGGCAGTGTCTGGTACACATCTCACTGAGTGCAACACAGGGCAGTGTCTGGTACACATCTCACTGAGTGCAACACAGGGCAGTGTCTGGTACACATCTCACTGACTGCAACACAGGGCAGTGTCTGGTACATGTCTCACTGACTGCAACACAGGGCAGTGTCTGGTACACATCTCACTGAGTGCAACACAGGGCAGTGCCTGGTACACATCTCACTGAGTGCAACACAGGGCAGTGTCTGGTACATGTCTCACTGAGTGCAACACAGGGCAGTGCCTGGTACATGTCTCACTGACTGCAACACAGGGCAGTGTCTGGTACACATCTCACTGACTGCAACACAGGGCAGTGTCTGGTACACATCTCACTGACTGCAACACAGGGCAGTGTCTGGTACATGTCTCACTGACTGCAACACAGGGCAGTGTCTGGTACATGTCTCACTGAGTGCAACACAGGGCAGTGTCTGGTACATGTCTCACTGAGTGCAGCCTCAATACAGGCACCTCTGCCCAGACACCTGTGTGAGTGCAACATTTTGACCAGAGCCCTCGGTGACCCCCCATCAGCAGGGGTCCCTGGCTGCTGGGTGTGTAGGGTACACTCACCATGTAGAACTAAGTGCAACATGAGTGCTAAGCAGACAGATGGTACAGGTGTCAAGAGCTGTCATAGACCACGGGATGAGGACCTACATCTGGTGACAGAGTAAACAGGTGAACATGAACCGAATAAACAGGTGAGTGTAGAACAGTTGAGAAGACTGGTCTGTTATTGATTCAGCCTAAAGCCAAGCTCCAATGACCAGCTGAGTCGAGTGGACATTGATGTGTATTTGGGAAAATGCTGATAATAAGGCTCACTACATCTTTGTCGTGTACAGACTACCCAACGAGAGGCAATGATATTTGGGTTTTTATAGTGACTCCTCACGCACTTCTGAGGGTCAAATTGCTTTACACTTGACCTCCACAACCAATGGGCCACTTATCAGTCCCTTACTAACTGGCATTGGAGACAAGCACAGAGACACTGAAACTGCACCACCTCCACTCCCTTGAGAGTGTTCTGACCCCATGCTAGCTCAAGAATGAATGAAAGCATGAAGTTTTACAGCTTATCAACCTTCGAAGGCTATGTAAGACCACTGGGTCCCACACCTGCTAGCATGAAGTTTTACAGCTTATCAACCTTCGAAGGCTCTGTAAGACCACTGGGTCCCAGACCTGCTAGCATGAAGTTTTACAGCTTTTCAACCTTTGAACGCTGTGTAAGACCACTGGGTCCCAGACCTGCTAGCATGAAGTTTTACAGCTTATCAACCTTCGAAGGCTATGTAAGACCACTGGGTCCCAGACCTGCTAGCATGAAGTTTTACAGCTTATCAACCTTTGAAGGCTATGTAAGACCACTGGGTCCCAGACCTGCTAGCATGAAGTTTTACAGCTTTTCAACCTTCGAAGGCTGTGTAAGACCTCTGGGTCCCAGACCTGCTCTTTGGCCCAAAGGGTCACTGCCTTGTCTCAGGGTGAACTGTTCCTTTCGCCTCTTAGGAATCATGCAGGGAGATGTGATGGGTCTATTCTTACCCCCAACCCCCGGGGGGTGATGCAGGCTCACGGCCTCATCAAGTTTGATTGCAACACTGTGGGCCATGAATGCCCTGACAGATACCCAGTTTTGCTCCTGGTAGTGCAGAGGCAATGAGAGTTAGAGTCCCTCTTTGGCTTCCTCCTCTTTATTCTCCTTGTTGCAATAAATAGCATGAGTTAAACCTTTCCACATTAGTCGTAGCATAGGCTGTGAGGTCAGGAGAGGGCCACGCCTACTACCTTTTTTATTCTTTTATTTTACCAAAAAGTCAACATTGTGATTTCTCTAAGACTTTGAGATGGATTTTATCTTCTTCCACTTGTGAGCATGTGTGGTACAGGTTTTGCTGTATTTCAATGGAAAGTTAGAGGGGTATATCCCCCCCCCCCCTAAATCCCCACCCCCCCAAAAAGGACGTGTTCCTCTTCTTTGAAATTAGAGGGATTTTTTTAGCAATGCTGAGAGCCCTAACTGTCTCCATCACGACACCAGGATAAGGGTTATATTCACGATGGGGGCTTGCAGCCCCGACCACCACAAAGCAGCATCTGCTGCAAGTTGTGCAGCGTATACTCACACCAACAGACCTTTTTCCAGGAACATGATCTTACAGTGACAAATAAAGGCCTACCTGGTAGGTCGTTGGGTCCATCTGGACCTGCATGTGTACGGCGATGTTGTTGTTGATGGCGTACAGGATGGCTGGCACAATAAAGGGAAGGCAGAAGGCCAGAGTGGGTATCCACAGTCCATGCTGTCTCACTTCTGGTAGATACAGCATGCAGGAAATCCCTATCTGAAATGTACCAGCAGGCATCACCTTGAGATGCTTAGCTTGTGAACTATGGATAACTTGGAGGTTGTGTGTGTGTGTGTGTGTGTGTGTGTGTGTGTGTGTGTGTGTGTGTGTGTGTATGTGTGTGTGTATGTGTGTGTATGTGTGTGTATGTAGGATGGGTGAGGGTGGTGGTGGGGTAGAAGTAGTGATGGTGTGTACGTGTTAATGTGTGTGTGTGTGTGTGTGTGTGTTTGCATGTGTATTTGTTTGTGTTTGTGCAAGAGAGTGAGGGATGTGAGTGTGTGTGTGTGTGTGTGTGTGTGTGTGTGTGTCTGTGTGTGTGTGTGAGTGTGTGTGTGTGTGTGTGTGAGCGCGCACGTGCATGCGTGCATGCATACATGTGTGTGCGTGCGTGTGATTGATGTGCATGTGTACCTGTGTGAATATGTTGGTACCTGTGGGTGCACATGTTGAAAGAGTTGGAGTCCAATACAAATTCCATGATATTCGCCTTCCTAACTTGAAACCAGCCAGACTACACCATGTACATGTCTAATGACTTATGAAGAAAGGGCAGGAGTCCAGGGCTTTGAGTTCTCACCTTGCCAATTTCAATGAGGAGGTTGACAGAGAGAGAGCTGAAGGGAATCCTGCCATCCACCTCACACAAGTGGACCAGGATGGTGTATGAGCTGTAGATGAAGACCCTGAAGAAAAACAAAAGAAAAGAATATTTCAAAATCTACCTGACAAAATATTTTCCCCACAAAACAGTCAACATTTCCTAGGCATGAATGAATGGATAGCCTTAAGGCCTATCAGCCCTTGTGGGTTATGTGAGGTCATTGACTAAAACAATCATTACAGCTGGTTAGAGTATATATGCGAGTTAAAATATCCATTTACCTTGTTATTTGCCTCATAAGAATTGCACAGTAAGACGTGGTGGGTCTATTCTCACCCCCAGCCCACAGGAAATATTTTCCTAGGATGAGCACACAAGAAGACATTGCTGAAAATGTGTTTCCTTGGCACTAATGACTTGCTGTGTGCACACTGCTGTTTTCATCTGCAAAAACACACAAACTCAAGCTCCTCACAGGAACAACTAGGACAGTTGAAGGTTAAAAACATATATCTACATACTTTTTTCTAGGGGTGGGGGTGGGGGTGGGATGGGGAGAAATTTCTTTAAAATGAATAATCTTCTTCATTCCTACAATGGGGAAAAAAATTGAAACGTATGCACAGAGCATTGCAATTTCCATTTCTGACACCGCTAATGCCTGGAGGAGGGTTCTCAATCAGTCACTATGCAGATCTAAAGTAGGTGTCATAGCACTGTGATATATGCTAGCAAAGATAATCACTGAAATGGACCACAGTGATGAAGTTGACTCATTAACTGGTTTTAATTTATTCAGTTTTCAGTTTGGTTACCTTTCTTCATCAGTGTAGTCTATTTAGGTGACAGTCTTTGCTAGCACATCATAGTCCTATGACACCCACTTCTAGCACATCATAGTCCTATGACACCCACTTCTAGCACATCATAGTCCTATGACACCCACTTCTAGCACATCATAGTCCTATGACACCCACTTCTAGCACAGCATAGTCCTATGACACCCACTTCTAGCACATCATAGTCCTATGACACCCACTTCTAGCACAGCATAGTCCTATGACACCCACTTCTAGCAAACCTGACATGCACCCACCCATCCCTAGCAGCATCCAGTGTTGCCTGACAATACAGAAATCTCCAAATGCTCCAATACATGGTGGAAGATTGGTTGAGGCCCTGAATGCTCCACAGGACAGTCTAAGCCAAAGGCAGCAGTGAGAGGTGGTACTGAACTGCAAAGAACTTTGCATTTGGTTCTAGGCACACGCTGAAAACTGAAAACCTACCCAGGCACGGATGAAGAGCATAGAACTCTGTGCTTGGCTCTAGGCACACACTGAAAGCCTACCCACACCAAGATTAAGGGTATACAACTACTTGCTTGGCTCTATGCTCATACTGAACGCCTACCCACACACAAATGAAGAAGTGGCACTGGAAGCATAGAATGCCTACTCACGCCATGATGAACAGGAGAGCCATGGGAAGGGGTCGTTCCAGCAGGGGCTTGTGGCCAGACATTTCCTGAATGTGTGTGGGCAGTCGAGATCCCCCTCCCTGGTAGAGGCAGGCAAAGTACAGGTAAATATAGAAATGTTCTATCTGGACATATTTCATCACATGCCATAAGGACTATACTGGAAAATATGCATGCAATTTGCACAGACTCAACAGGAAAATATCCTTTGCATGCAGCCATTAGAAGGAATCTTCGAGTAAATCCTACACAATTAAGGTCTTGAACTGCTCCATGATTTACCTCTGGTCATTTGGCAAATTGGTATTTCATATGCAGAGAGAGGTCAACCAAAAACCATGCATATAAGGCACACGTGGACAGGCCAGTAACAGATTCAATTTTGGAAGGCACATTTCACAACCTTTCCCCCCTCATTCCTCACAGCATACCCTGCAACTAGCAGGCTTGGCCCAGTCATGACCTGCAGCATACCCCGCAACTAGCAGGCTTGACCCAGTCATGAGTTGCAGCATACCCCGCAACTAGCAGGCTTGACCCAGTCATGACCTGCAGCATACCCCGCAACTAGCAGGCTTGACCCAGTCATGACCTGCAGCATACCCTGCAACTAGCAGGCTTGACCCAGTCATGACCTGCAGCATACCCTGCAACTAGCAGGCTTGACCCAGTCATGACTTGCAGCATACCCCGCAACTAGCAGGCTTGACCCAGTCATGACTTGCAGCATACCCCGCAACTAGCAGGCTTGGCCCAGTCATGACCTGGCAGCATGTGCTGTGACTTCTACTGTGTGTAACACTGTAAGAGTTAATCTGAACAAAAATCCAAATTTATCTTTCACTGAAAATGGTTTTTCGCTAAATCATGCTCACAGACAAGATTGGACAGCATGTAGTTTGTTGTTTACCTTCCTTTTTTTATCCCATGATCAAAACCAAGTTTAACCAGAAGGAAAATATATATATGGTGGGTTGGAATACCATAAACAACACTTTTTCTTCTGCCCAACATAGAGACTGAATGAAACAATTGAGATGTTGCCTGCACTTACATTCATCATTGCTGCTTTTCCTGTCTCTTCCTCTTTCTTTATGAGGTCTAGACTGCTGTCATCACTGCACTCAATCTGCAACGCAAGCAAAGAAAGTACCATCAGTTGACAAAAATGCTTTTTCTGTCTCTTCCTCTTTCTTTATGAGGTCTAGACTGCTGAGAGAGAGAGAGAGAGAGAGAGAGAGAGAGAGAGAGAGAGAGAGAGAGAGAGAGAGAGAGAGAGAGAGAGTGATAGAGAGAGAGAGAGAGAGAGAGAGTGATAGAGAGAGACAGACAGACAGACAGACAGACAGACACACACACACACAGACACACAGACAGACACACAGACAGACACACAGACAGACAGACACACAGACAGACAGATGGACAGAATTGGTGGTTGTGGTGCTATTCGTTTTTTGAAAGTGACGGCGGGTAGGTGGGCACTGAGGAGAGAGACTCAGGAAAAAAACCTGAAGCAACATGAATTCTCAAAAACTAAATCGGATAACTTACCTTAGTATATGGTATTGTCTCTTGCTGATGCCCATTTTTGATAGACTTTTCTAGTGCCATTGATTATGGTCTGTAAAATACAAGGGAAAAAAAAGAAATTCTGAAGAGAATACACCATCTTAAATCAAGTGGATGTCTGCAGAACAAGTTATATTGAAATACTGTGTTAAAATTGCACTTTCTTGAACTGATTACTGGCTGAGTGGTTAGCATGCTATCCTGCATTTGCTTGTGGCTAGCGGGCACTGTGTTCGAAACTGTTCAGATTCTAGAGTTGCATGATCTCTGAGCAAGACGCTTAACTCACATTGCTTCACCCCGACCAGGAGTAAAACAGGTACCTGCGAGGGCTAAGTTATAACAAGAAGGGCACAGCCCATATGACTCACATGCTTGACCTTGACCTTTATATGACCTTGACCTTCATGTGACCTTCAAGGTCAAGGTCAACTAACTAAACCTACCAATGACATCATACACTAAGAAATGCTTTACACATTTTCCCTACCAAAATACATGTGACCTTGACCCAAGGTCAAGGTCATCCAAGGTCATGCAACACAAAGCTGTTAATTCAAGACATAGGAAGCACAATGGTGATTATTGGCACTTTCTACCATGAGATATGGTCACTTTTAGTGGTTCACTACCCCATTTTGGCCACATTTCATAATGCCAAATTGGGTGTTGATACTTAATACAGTCTCCGAGAAAAATCCAATGTTAAAGTTTTAAACGGACGCCAGGAACGGGTGAGTACATAGACTCACTTTTGCTTTGCATGTGAGTCAATAAAGGAAAGATTTTCTCTACGAACATGTTCAGTTTTTTTTCTGGAATATGCATTAATGAATAAATAATATTATGGTTGAAACATCTCATTTGATCATTTTGCTGACTTTTAGCCTTATTTTTTCATGCAGTCACAAATGTGTAAATCCATTACTACTGCACATTATCTACACCAGTTTTCTGTGGCAGAATGCTAAGAAAGGGGTAGGGGGAGGGAGTGGTAACTGGGTTCTCACAAAATCCAGAATGGATCAGTAATTTGCAGAATCCTTTGATATGTGGCATGACTGTTATACCCTATACATGATTATGACTTTTCCAGACTACATCCTATGAAAAACTTAACTGGATGAGGTTAAGCTAATTGTGTGTGTGTGTGTGTGTGTGTGCGTGCGTGCGTGCGTGCGTGCATGCGTGCGTGCATGCGTGCGTGCGTGCATGCGTGCGTGCGTGTGTGTGTGTGAGTGTGTGTGTGTGTGTGAGTGTGTGTGTGTGTGTGTGAGTGTGTGTGTGTGTGAGTGAGTGAGTGCGTGCGTGCGTGCATGCGTGCATGCATGCGTGCATGCGTGCGTGCGTGTGTGTGTGTGTGCGCGTGTGTTTGTGTGTGTGTTTAAAAAAAAACTACATTCTTTAAGAGCAAATTGCTAATCTCTCTGGAAACTTTGCTCAACATAGGTAATTTGCAGTAAAATATTTTATATTCTACCATTGCAACACAGCATACTCGGCTTCAAGCTGACCCCCATCCCAGCAAAGCAAAACTTCATGTTTGAGACAGATATGAGATCATGACACCCCCATGCACGGCCTACTGTGCGTTAGCCAGAGTGTCTGGATGCAAAGTTGTGGCTGAGTGTCAGGAATTCTTTCTTAAAGGAATTGGAATAAATGTGACCAGCCACGACAAAACCAGTGCTAAGTCGCGTGGCCCTATTTTGCGCTAAGTCCGAAAAAAGGCAGGGAGGGTCAATCTGGGTGATTTTCACTTTTTGATAAAAATAGATTCTACATGGTTCAAACTATCATGCCAGCAAAGGAAACATTTCAAAGAATTATATTTTGATGGTAAAATAAAGATTTTTGTGTTATGTATTGTTTCAAAAGCTCCCTGTAATTAGCGTTAATTGCCTCATTTTAGCCGCAATAAACACACCTAAACCATTGCAGAACATCTTCATGTTATATACCGTTAGAAAGGCCGCTCTCTCGGCGTTCCCACTCTGTGGAGGTCGAAGAAAATTAAGGCCAGCTATTTTTGGAAACAGAGTTTTAAATACCGTTGCTAAGGTGTTTAATGTCTGATGAGGGTAAATCTTCTGAGACCGTTTTTTCAAAATGACCGCTGCTTCAGTACCCAACTTGAAATGCCTGTAACTCCTATTTTAATTAACTCACACTGTTCATTCTTATATCAAAACAACCAGAAATGAATGCAGAATTCAAAAATATTAAAACCCTATTTTGTCCAAAAATCGACTTAGCACTGGTTTTGTCGTGGCTGGTCACAAATAACTGTGCAGGTGACAAGATGATCCCAAAAAATTTACAGCAAAAGCATGCTTAATTGCTTTTTAATGATCAGACTTGTTCCAGCAGTGTGACAGTTTAAGCCCCTGTGGAAAAGCAAAGAAGAATATACTGCCCCTTCTTAAGTCTTCAACCATTTAAATTAAAATCAACATGAAATGATCTGTGCCAATGTAGTAAGTATTCTGTCCCTTTGACCATCCCCATACAGCCTCTTGCTACCAGCTGTGGGGTGGGCTTGGATTAATCTTCCTTGTCAGCTGTTCTAAATGTGATGATCATGTGAGGAACAACAAGCATATCCGCCATAGATGAACACTAAATTCAGAGAGCAATGAGTTTGCAGAGGACATGGGTGAGGGAGTGATTGGGAATAGTCCAGAGGCAGGGATGGGATATGATGGAAATGGCAGTAAAAGGTAGATATTGGCATCAAGGAAAAAGAAGATATACACAAGCTCAAGTAACGAATAACACAGGTGCAAGCATGATGAAATGGCTTCCCATCTGTGGCACTCAAATCCCTATTCTTCCATGCAAGACAAGCTTCTTGTGCAACATATGTTTTAAATACTAACACCAAGCAAAACTTCTTTTTTCAAAACAAACCTTGCAGATGTCACATTCCTCATTATATTCTGTGGTTCATTTGAGTGCTAAATGCCCTGTGACAGAATGTGACAGACGGGCAAGTGCTGACCCAATTCATGACATGGGTTGATAGCTTGAGGATATGTGTATAAGGTACCTATGGCTATAAATATAATTATGGCAGATTAATTTTCATCAACGTGCTGAAATCAACATGAGGTTGCTTTTTGACTCCAATTTTAAACCAGCAGTGCAGAATATTGAACATGTCTATCAATTTACTGCAGCAAGGTTGCATACATGTATGTGTATTAAATTAGGCGAGTCAAACATCAGGAAAATTAATGGCAAAAAGTGAACTAATGAATTAATGGAGTGCTGTGGCCTATCAGCCTTTGTAGGCTATTCAAGGCCATTGATTTTTTTCTTTTTAATCAGTACAGACGGTCTGTACAAGTTCAGTCTTGAAAGTCACCATGACCCCAGACATTTGCCTCTTTGGAATCTCATGGGGAGACACAGGGGGTCTATTCTCACCCCCAACCTACAGGGGGTCTATTCTCACCCCCAACCTACAGGGGGTCTATTCTCACCCCCAACCTACAGGGGGTCTATTCTCACCCCCAACCTACAGGGGGTCTATTCTCACCCCCAACCTACAGGGGGTCTATTCTCACCCCCAACCTACAGGGGGTTTATTCTCACCCCCAACCTACAGGGGGTCTATTCTCACCCCCAACCTACAGGGGGTCTATTCTCACCCCCAACCTACAGGGGGTCTATTCTCACCCCCAACCTACAGGGGGTCTATTCTCACCCCCAACCTACAGGGGGTCTATTCTCACCCCCAACCTACAGGGGGTCTATTCTCACCCCCAACCTACAGGGGGACCAATGACAAAACTTCAGTCACTATGTATGTTTTTTGAGGCCTTGTCATCATACACCATCATGCCACATTTGGTATTGATAGACTTAATAGTCTCTGAGAAAAATCCAACGGTAAAGTTTTTGGACGCCCGAACGCCCGGACGCCCGGACGGACGAAAAGGGTGAGTACATAGACTCACTTTTGCTTCGCATGTGAGTAAAAAAATGCTGAGAAGAGGGACATGGACGAGAGAATCACCCCCTCAGGTTCTATTGACCACACTGCACAGACTAGCAACGATTGATCAATAGATGACAGGAATTTGAGGAAGAATGCAAGTAATCGTTAACGCTACACTCCTTCAGATCATGAATAGGTGATGGATGGATGAAAATACTCAGTTCCTGGCCTATCACTGATCAGCCAATGCAGGATGTACTGAGTAAAAGTAAAAGGCCACTAATAATCAAATCAATAGAACTGGTTAGGGTTAGAGCAAGTCACGATTTCCCTCAATTATTCACTGTAGGAACGCGTCGACTTCTTATCCCCAACCTGCAGGGGGATACGGCATACACTCCAGTCCAGACCAGAGTCCTCAGGCTAACTTGAACTTGAACTTGAACTTGAAAAATTCTATGGTAGGCTGTGTAGCCTTTTCATAGTTCCTAGTGCTAGACTTGCAATAAACCTTGTCCACATCGAACCCCACCCCGCCCTTGTCCTTCTCAAGAATTGCTTCTCCGTCCCTCGTCTTATATACCTCCTCCGAACTTCCGCGGCCTACACCAACACTGATGGCCTCCGAGAAATGGACAACATCATCCGGAAGGCGGTGTCCAGAATCGTCAATGTCGACTTCCAACAAGATTCCTGGACACAGGCGACCCTCCCAGTCAGTCTCGGAGGTCTAGGCCTGCGGAGAAGCAAAGATCTGGCTCTTCCATGTTTCATCTCGTCCCTCCATGCCACCAGCTCTCTTGTCGACTCCGTCCTCTCCAGAACCGATGGACTGAAGGAGACGGGTGAGCTGGTGGAAGCCATCAACACTTGGAGGTGGAAGAGCCAAACGGGGGAGGAACCAAACGGAGAAGACAGATTGAAGCAGAAAGCTTGGGATACGATCTCTTCCAAGCGAACCCTGGAGGACCTCCTTGCTCGGACGAACCAGGTCTCAGCCGCGCGCATCCGAGCGGCCGCCCGAGCGGAGAGTGGAAGCTGGATCCATGCCATCCCAATCCCGTCCCTGGGGCTCCATGTGGACCATGAGACCATCAGAATAGCTGTCGCTCAGAGGGCAGGGGCGCCAGTCTGCGAACCCCACCAATGCAGATGTAGAAGATCTATGGATGCCCTTGGACATCACGCCCTCTCTTGTCGAGCAAGCGCTGGCCGTTTCCCACGCCACTCTGCTTTGAATGACGTGGTGAGACGTGCCCTCCAGAGCGCTGGAATACCTTCTGTCCTGGAACCAACCGGGCTCAACAATGGCGACGGCAAGAGTCCAGATGGGATGACTATCTTCCCCTTCTCCAACGGCCAATGCTTGGTCTGGGATGTGACGTGCGTGGATTCCTTCGCCCCCAGTAACATCATTTCCAGCGCCCTGCAACCATCATCTGCAGCAGAGGCAGCGGAAGGGGCGAAGAGGATGAAATACCGCATCGAGGCCAAACAACACCGCTTCGAACCCCTCGCCTTCGAGACCACCAGAGCCTTCGGTCCTTCAACACTCAAGACCATTGAGGAAATTGGCCGAAGACCAAGGGGTGAGACGGGCAAGCCACGGGAGACCATGCGGCTCAAACAACGAATCGGGATGGCTATCCTCCGAGGCAATGCCTTCTGTGTCCTTGCCTCATCCAGGTCGCGAGATATCTGCGGAGAGAGACTGCGGGTTCCACAGGCCTAGGGCCAGTGACCACCGCACTTTTCGCAGTGTGACTGCTCCACATTGTTCGTGTTTTATTTATTCGGTTATCTGCAGCACGACGGCTGCCCTGTGCTCCCAGAACTCTTTGACAGAACCCTTTCTAGCGTTCCTTTTGCCTTTCGACTGCTGCTCAAACTTTTGATTGTGTATGCGTTTCGGTAGCATCACCGTTTCTTCAGAGAACTGAGAAGATTAATTTGCACTGTTGAATTGCGATTTTGATTGTTTAGCCGCTTGGATACGTTTGAATACTGTATGTGTGATGCTCTAGTTGCGAACTTTAACAGTAATGACGCTAGGAAAGAGGTTTCTTTGCCACATACATCGTTTGTGCACGTTTGAATGTATTCTGCATGAAATGATGAATTTATTTTTTTTTAAAGATCCTTGTCTCCTGACAACGGAACCATAAACCGTAATAAACCGTCAATGACATTGCAGCAACCCCACGTATAATCTAATTCCATCAAATGATTAAATCGTTGCTATAGTTCTGCTTAATTGCGTAAATATAAATTAAATGAAAAAAACTAAAACTTTACCTGTGATAGGTCATTGTCGATTGTGATCCTCATGAAGTTTCCCTCGAACTGTCAATGAAAGGGAGGTAAACGCTTTAAGATGTGAGCAGCGACCAAATCAAAGTTCAGGGTGCGATTTAAAACTGACATAATTACTAAAATATTTAAAATATTAATTTTAGTCAATATTTTAGCATTTGCAAAAAGTTGCTTAATGACTGCGAAACTTTAATCTAGCACATAGGAGTTCCTCTTCCGGTTTGCCGCCATCATGGTTAGTAAATGATTTCTAACGGGAACGTAAATCCGTCGGCATCTCGCAGCTAAAGATGGTTTCTGCACTCTTTTATTGCATTTTCCGTTTTTGTTACTTTAGTGCTTTGAGCTGAAGTTATCATTTAGAGCATAATTTATTCGTATGTCTTGTATTGCGCGTGTAAATTCTTGTATGCTCATGCGTCCGTAATTGTTTGCGCGTGCTTGTTCCGAGCGCCATTAACATGGCTTGAATGTAGTTTTCGTGTCTTTGCAGGCTCGTGTTCGAACGAAGACCGTGAAAAAGGTCGCTCGAGTGGTTATCGAGAAATACTACACTCGTTTGACGCTTGATTTCCACACGAACAAGCGAGTATGTGAGGAAATTGCCATCATTCCGAGCAAGAAACTGAGGAACAAGGTCGCTGGGTAATTACCGAAGGGTTCTATTAGTTGCATATTTCTTTTTAGTATGTTTCGCCTCAGCACTTTTGCTGGCATGTCCACACACCACCACACGGGAATATGCTGCATCAGTGCAGTGAGTGCATGTGCATATTATTCATGTTTACGTTGCTATGACGAAGAGGTTATATTTGTATAAAGCGCTCCTCCCCACGTCGGTTGTGTTAAAGAAAGATCCACCGCAACCTCCTTTGCGACTTAAAAAATGCGAATAAATTAGGAAACCATGACTGCTGACTCTTATTTTGACTAATGCTGGTGATTTTCTGCGATCAATAGCCTTGAATAGTCATCAAAGCCTGATCTGCCCGTACACTCCATCCAACCATCTTAGTAGTGCAACTACATGATCTAGGGAGATGGGGTTGGGGGGGCCAATGTTTATACATTCAGCAGAGAAGGAACAGCTTTGACTATCTTAGTAGGATGGTAAAGGGTGTAATGATGTCAACTAGGCTAGAGTTTCTGATTGTCACTGCTCTGGTGGCATGAGACTAAATCCCTCTCTGAACACCCTGATTGCCTCGACAGAAGCCAAGTAGGGTCTGTCATTCAATGCAACTTGCATTGTGTGTACAATGATGCTTCTAAAATGTGGTTGAAGAGTTTGAATCGGGGATTTTAAGTTTTCCACAGAGATTTGGTTATTCCCTTCGCACAAGCTTGCCTCCTTGCTCAAATCTTAAACTGCTTGCATTGAAGAGAAAGACAGACATTGCTCAAATCCTGGAAGCAACTACTGAGACTGACAGTTTTACAACAGATCATAGCAAAACATTAAGATATACGTCTGCCCCATCAAATGCAAACAAGTATGCTGTAAGAAGTTTAAAGCAAGATAAAAGGCTTGTTCACGAGGCGCAGCAATGTGCAGCGCTGCACAGCGCTTGCGCCGTGAAACGGCTTGTTCAGGACGCGTAGCGCTGCATGTGATTCGGCGCTTTGCAGCGCTGTGCGTCCTGAACAAGCCGTTTCATGGCGCAAGCGCTGAGCAGCGCTGCACATTGCTGAGCAGCGCTGCACATTGCTGCGCCTTGTGAACAAGGCTAAGGTGGCTGGTCTAAAACTGGGCAATCTGGCAAGCTTGCTGATTATTTGCATTTGTTAGGGCAGATATTCCTCTTTTTTTTTGCTTTTTGCTATGAATGATGCCTGATCATTTCTCTAGCTGTCTTGAGTTCTTGTTTCTGGCCAGAACTGACAGCTTGAAGTAATAAGCTGCAAGCAACTACTTTGAAAGAGAAATTGCCTGCGGAATTCAGTATTGATTCATAGCTGACTAAGCCAAAATGTGCAGGTTTAAAAAAAAAACTGGGCCTCGCTATAGAGAAAATGTGATAACTGATGTTAGTTTCTCATTTCCTGACAAGTATACAACACAGCAGTATAGTGTAAGACAGCAGAATAATTTTAATGTATTTCTTAAACCTGAAAGGAAGGCATGATGCATTTATCTCATTCTGTCTTGTTGCAATGCATCTTAATTCAAGTTTCAGGAGACAATAAATACTATCTGAATGCAATACTTAAGTTTGAACTTGAGCAAGGATTGAAATTCAGTCGTGTCTTATATCGGAATATCAGTGCAACTCCTGCACATGCAGAAATACTGGGGTAATTGTACTCTTCCAGAATGTAACTCTGGTTCACTCAGCCAAGACTGCTTTTTTTACTATCACTGTTGTTAAGAAAGGGGTGTTGTGATGCCAACTTAGGCTAGAGTTTCTGAACCCACTGCTCTGGTGGAATGAGACAAATTCCTAGTCTGAACACCCACATGTGAACTTTGTCGCATTGGTAGGACTAGCTTGACAGTGTGTCTAGGGACTGACTCGTTCATCTGAGATAACACCCTGGGCAGGAAAGGCTCATTTCAGTGTTTGATTAATCCCTCTTCATGCGACCCCTGTGGGTTGGGGGTCAGAATATGTCCACCGTGTCTCCCTATGTGATTCATAGGAGGCAAATACATAGGGACATCATTACTTGATCTTTGCTTACTCTATTCTTGTGATTTTAGTGCTTAACCCCTTCCCTGCTTCATCCGAAACTATCTCGGGCCTTGACTGCTCCTGCTGTGCTATAGCCCGAGAGAGTCAGGTCTTGATTGCAAGGGAGGAAACTCTCATTACTTTGAACCAGTGTCTGTAGCTGTTAGTTACGTCCCTTAGGGCTTCCTTGGCGTTCTCGCCGAGTTTGATCGACTAACATGGATTTGAAGTATTTTTCTTGCAATGTTGATTGATTTGATCATGAAATGGCTTCTGAGAGAAGCTATAGACCTCTTTTGTCAGCACTGGAAGTGCTGAATGAACTTTTCAATGATCCTGACAGCGGTGAGGAGGATTTTTGACTCACATGCGAAGCAAAAGTGAGTCGATGTACTGAGCCGTGTCGTCCGTCCGTCCGGGCGTAAAAAACTTAAACGTTGGATTTTTCTCGGAGACTATTAAGTCTATCAACACCAAATGTGGCATGATGGTGTATGATGACAAGGCCTCAAAAAACATACATAGTGACTTGACCTTGCTTCAAGGTCAAGGTCACAGGAGCCATAAATGTGGTGTCAAAAACAGTCATTTTTCACATTTTCCCAATTTTCTCCCACGTTATTGAGAATGGCGACCTTAGCTACAAGTGGTATATAGGTCAAAGCAAGCTCTATTTTTTGATACCAGTTTGGTTGACCTTGCTTCAAGGTCAAGGTCACAGGAGCTCTTCAAAGTTAGATTGTATACATATTTTGAAGTGACCTTGACCCTGAACTATGGAAGATAACTGTTTCAAACTTAATAATTATGTGGGGCACATGTTATACTTTCATCATGAGACACATTTGGTCACATATCATCAAGGTCAAGGTCACTTTGACCCTAATGAAATGTGACCAAAATGGGGTAGTGAACCACTAAAAGTGACCATATCTCATGGTAGAAAGTGCCAATAAGCACCATTGTGCTTCCTATGTCTTGAATTAACAGCTTTGTGTTGCATGACCTTGGATGACCTTGACCTTGGGTCAAGGTCACATGTATTTTGGTAGGAAAAATGTGTAAAGCATTTCTTTGTGTATGATGTCATTGGTAGGTTTAGTTGTTTGACCTTGACCTTGAAGGTCACCTGAAGATCAAGGTCATATAAAGGTCAAGGTCAAGCATGTGAGTTGTATGGGCTTTGCCCTTCTTGTTATTAATGAGTTTGATTATTAATGTCTTCTGTGTCTGTGCAAAATTTCAAAGCAGTTTTCTGAAAAACAAAAATACTATGACTGAACAAAGACGGGAACAGTAAAACGCAAAAAACTGTTCCCGGCATTTGGCGTGTAATGTATATGGCAGTGAAGAGGTTAATGGCCTTACATAGCCTACAAAGGTTGAGTGATAGGCCATACGTAGCATACAAAGGCTGATAATCTGGCCGTAAAAACTCCATCTATCAATCCATCCCTCTTCACTGTGTGTGGCCCCACACAGTTATAGGCACTGCTTTGTGGATCTGTAGTATTTTGACTTGCACATTGTAACCAATATTGAAAACTTTTCAAGCTTTTCCCATGCAGGGTTTCAAATCTTTGAGTCAAGATCTTTACTCCTCTGCAAGAGAGAAAAATGGTTTAAAAGATACTTTTGGTGTGGCATATTTTTTGCATTCACATCTTAGCACCTTGTTGGTTAACATGTTTTGTGCATGTCACATTTGAAGCCATCACAGACCTGATCTTCTACCTGAAAATAATCAAGAAGAAACTAAAGAAGATTGTGTGCACAGTTTCTAGATGTTATGAAGAGCGCAGATCCAGTGGCTTTTCAGGGCTTGATAAATTGGCCTCCATTTAATAAGCCAGATTCTTGTTGTGCTGCTAAAGCTTGACTGCTTTCTCATTATCAAAGGGGTGTTATGATGTCACCTTGGGCTAGAGTTTTTGACCATCGCAAGATGGAGTGATAACAATATAAATTGTCTGAACACCCATAAATACTGAATATCCTGTCATAAGAAAGCATAAAGCATTTTCTAAATGTACTTGCCTCAAATGCACATTTGCATGTGGAAATGGTCGTCTCCACCTGCCCTTTTATCCTTTCGTAATCTTCCAGTTGCCTGTGTGAGAGAGAGAGATGCCTGCACATGTGCATACACACACACACACACAAACACACTGAGACCCTGAATGACTGCTGACTGGCTGCCTGACTCCCTAAGAAAACGACTAATTCCATTGTTGTCTGATTTTACTTGGGACAGCTTCGTGACACACCTGATGAAGCGCATCCAGCGTGGCCCAGTGCGTGGCATCTCCATCAAGCTGCAGGAGGAGGAGAGGGAGAGGAGGGACAACTACGTCCCTGAGGTGAGATCTGGTTTCTTGCCTCTTCTGCCTTGTTTTATTAGGTAGTCAAAGGGGTTATTAGCTATGAAGTTGGTTCTGGTGGTGAAGCATTCAAATAAAGTTTGTCTTTGAAAGTGCTCATGAATTGTTTTATTGCATTAAGTTCACTACTTATTGCAGTGAATAGTGTGTCTAGCTAGCCTCTTCCACTGCACATTCATTTGAGCTGATTACCACGATTTTCTTTTCCAGGTGTCTGCCATTGACTTGGACATCCTTGAGGTTGATCCTGACACGAAAGAAATGTTGAAGCTCTTGGTAAGTTGTTGTAGTATCCCTTTGCATTGTACCTAAATGGGGGGGGGGGGGGGGGGGGGGAGCTTGGCTTGAATTGGAATTCATTAAGGATCTCAGTCATTGGTTGGAGCTCTTGAAATTTTCACCAGGTTGCAAGCTGAGTCCATGCCTGGGGTGAGAAATGTGATGTCAGGCCTGTGTGGCTTTATATAAGGAACACATTTTTGACTCACATGCGAAGCAAAAGTGAGTCTATGTACTCACCCGTGTCGTCCGGGCGTAAAAAACTTAAACGTTGGATTTTTCTCGGAGACTATTACGTCTATCAACACCCAATTTAGCATGATGGTGTATGATAACAAGGCCTCAAAAAACATACATAGTGACTTGACCTTGCTTCAAGGTCAAGGTCGCAGGAGCCATAAATGTTGTCTAAAAAACAGCAATTTTTCACATTTTCTCAATTTTCTCTGAAGTTTTTGAGATTGGATACCTCACCTATACATGGTGTATAGGGCAAAGTAAGCCCTATTTTTTTATACCAGTTTGGTTGACCTTGCCACAGGAGCTCTTCAAAGTTGGATTGTATACATATTTTGAAGTGACCTTGACCCTGAACTATGGAAGATAACTGTTTCAAACTTAATAATTATGTGGGGCACATGTTATACTTTCATCATGAGACACATTTGGTCACATATCATCAAGGTCAAGGTCACTTTGACCCTAATGAAATGTGACCAAAATGGGGTAGTGAACCACTAAAAGTGACCATATCTCATGGTAGAAAGTGCCAATAAGCACCATTGTGCTTCCTATGTCTTGAATTAACAGCTTTGTGTTGCATGACCTTGAATGGCCTTGACCTTGGGTCAAGGCCACATGTATTTTGGTAGGAAAAATGTGTAAAGCATTCCTTAGTTTAGTGTATGATGTCATTGCTAGGTGTAGTTGATTGGCCTTGACCTTGAAGGTCACCTGAAGGTCAAGCATGTGAGTCGTATGGGCTTTGCCCTTCTTGTTCTTGATTCAATTGGCCAAACTCTAACTCTTGTGGAAATATGCAGTTGCATTAGGCCATATAAAAAAAATTTGATTACAGAAGAGGCCAGATTGAACGTAAATCTATGAATAAACGGGGCTTTTGTATGCTATGTAATACCTATCAATGACTACAAAGACACTGGAGGTGCTTTGAGTAAGAGAAAAAACTTGTCTCTATTTCCATAGTTAACCTTACAGGCAACCTGCAGGGCGTTGCATGAGAGAAATAAAAGCAAATTCTTTGTGCACTGCTGTTACATGACTACTAATGTAGAAATAAGTAGCAGACATTTTGACTAGTTAGAGGACAGGTACACTTGAAAGATACTGTATCCTTGAGCATGTGCAACTATTTAAGAAAAAGACAAATTTATGTAGCATTACATTAGTATAAAACTATCACATGTGCTACAAAATTTTTTTCTTAAAAAAATATTATCTATTCCTTCCCCCTACCCCCCCAACCTCTTTCCCCCACTATGCAGTTACATAATGCATATTGTTCCAACCTTTGGTCTTCTGTATTTCAGTAAGAATTTTCTTGTGTTACACACTGTCGCCAGTGAGATGAGAACCAACGTCCATGTCCACATACCACCACCACTGCAGTTTATCCCATATTCCCTATAAAATAGAATGCAGTATGCTTATTAGCTTTATTTCAGATATTTTGTCCACAGGCTTTATGTATTGCATGCCTCCAGCAGTGGTGCTTATTTCACGCAGCTTTTGCAGGCTGTTGTGTGGGTTGGTTATGTCTCCACCAAAGTTTTCCCTTTGGCTGACTGTTTTGACTGTTGCATGTCCATGTCTGCTTCAGGACTTCAACAACATACCCAACCTCCAGGTCACCCAGCCTGTCACACAAGTCAGCTTCCGTGGACCCAGGAACTAGATGGATTGAGACAAAAAATAAACCTCTCCTCTCCATCAGTCAGCCTGCCTTGTCTCATTTGCGTGTGTGTGTATGTGTGTGAACTTGAATGGGGTTTAGTGGGGGAGGGAACTTGTGGGACAACACGCAGGCTTTTGAGAAGAAAGTTGATGAAGTTGTCCTGTTTAAGGGTAGCCGCGGGTCGACAAAACCGTTAAGGGGGCACACGGCGTAGCCACTTTCATGAAAAATCGTCCAAAATCGAGTTTTGAGTTATACTCGGAAACGAGGTCTACAGTGTCTCAATAACACATGGGCACGACCGATTTGCCAGCTTTTCATTCTTTCATTTTTTATTTAATTAGTTTCGAGAGGTACCCATCGATGAAGTTGTGAAAAAATCTAACCTGGAAGTCAAAAAGTGTCATTTTGAGTGCTTGGATACGGCATCTTCCTCCTCAAAACATGCTTCATGTTTGGTATCAGTGTGTAGCGCGTTCACTCCGCTCTTAATGGCGTCTATTTCCGGAGGAAACGAATGCAGTACGGAGGAACACGAAGCGAAAATCGGAAGCCAGTGCTAACCAATGAATGCCACGAGAATAGAGGTCGGCTAAAAAGCTTGCCTGTGATTGGTCAGGTTTCTCGAGGCCAACGCGTGATTGCAGCGTGAGTGACCTACGGAAATGCCCGAAGCAACGATCGGCTATTCCCGCGTATAACGACGAGCATACGTCAGCGGAGTCAAGATGGCTGCCGCTTGAACGCTGCAGCACGCAAAATTGCCGAAGAAACCGAAGAAATTGCTCAGTCAACATCAGTATGGGAAAAAGAGAAAGAGACGCAAGCTAGAAGCAGAAGATTCATCAGCTGTTGCCTCCATAGGTGAGGATTTGACGCCAACAGCCTCCAGAGTTGGCGAATTAGCACCGATCGCCTCCACGTTGAATCGGCGTCCGACACCAACAGCCTTCACGTCGACTGATTCGGTGTCCGCAAAGAAAATGGGGCGCTTCCATCGTGCTACTTCAAGCGAGACAAGCGCATGCCTTTCTGATCAGACTGATGTCAACCTCATTGTCAGAATGAGGAGTCTGAACGAGCTATTCTCTGCCTTCGAGTGTGAGAGCTGTGAGCAGCCCTATCGACTGACGGAGGTCGAAACAGCGAGGATGGGCTCTGCTTGCCAGCTTCAAGTTCAGTGTTCGGCGTGTGGCACCATCATCAGTCAGCTCGCAACATCATCCAAGACGGGCACTACGCACACAGGATTCGATGTCTACCGCCACCTCGTCATAGCAGCAACCTCGACAGAAATCGGATTTACCCAATTGAAGAGGTTTTTTGCTTTGATGAATATGCCACCGCCCATGCGCCTGAAGACTTGGCAGTTTTACCAGAAAGCTGTCCACTCAGGAGCTCATCGGGCAGCTGACAAGCACCTTCAGGAGGCAGCAGAACAAGTGCGAGTGCTGTACGCCGAGATGAACATTGGCGAACCAAATTCTGATGGACACCTGGACATTTCAGTTTCCTTCGATGGAAGCTGGCAGAAGCGAGGGCGAACTTCACACAGTGGTATTGCTACTGTGATAGAGGTCTTGTGGTGGACTATGTGACTCTGTCCAACTATTGCCACAGATGTGAGATAGGGCAGAAAGCAGACTCTGCCGAGTTTGATGAATGGAAGGGAAAGCATAAAGAGGAGTGCCAGAAGACAGTTCACTGCTCTTCCCAGGCGATGGAGGTAGAGGCTGCTGTCATTCTGTGGAGCAGGTCTGAAGCTCGGCAGAACTTCAGATATGTGGAGATGTTGGGGGATGGGGATGGGAAGGCACACTCCAGAGTGAATCAGGCCAGAGTGTATGGTGAGGGAGTGGATGTGCAGAAGATTAACTGTGTCAACCATGTCACCAAGAGGATGGGGACAACTGCCTCTGCCTCCATGATCACGCGTTTCTTACAAGTTTGTGGATTATTTTCAAGGTTGATGCTTTTGCCTTTGAATTTGATAGACTTAGGATGAAATTTAATACCTCAAAGTTTGCTTGCATATGTAGAAATGGATGCCAAAATAGAAAAATCATGTTAGAAATGTGTATCTTTTTTAGTTCAATTGTTATACAAGTGTAAACTTTCCCAAACTTTAAAGTCAAATTTCTCAAAAAGTGGTTTCATTTCTACGGTAATATTTTTTGTCCCTTTAACAATGTGACTTAGAATAAAGATAGAATCTAGAAATTTTGCTTGTTTGTATATAAATGGATGCTAATAGCTATAAGACTAGTTAGAAATCTGTAACTTTATTAGTTAATTTTTAATTAAAGTTTAATCTTGTCATGCCGGCAGCGTTTTTTCATGTGTAAATGCCACTCATCACCAAAAATATTTGTAAGTGTTATAAATACATTTATAATGTTTTATAGCACAATATAGGTCTTCTTCTTTGTACATAACCATTGCTGATCCTATAAAGTGTGATCCTTGTAGTTTGGTAGGGGGTCAAAAATTGTAACGTGCATTTTTCAGTTATTGTGTTATATAACAAAAACTATTCAATCTAGAACAATAAAAATTGATGTGAATTATCCTTGTTGTGTGTTTGTATTGTGTGCAAAGTTTCATTAAGATAGCTAAAACAGTTGCTGAGCAATGAATTTTTTTCTACGCCATGTGCCCCCTTAAAATATTAATTTTTCGCTACTTTGAGATTTTGGTATAGTCAGCTCATATGAACACTGCTTTTCACATTGAGACCCCTGAGATAGCTTAGAAACTTATAAAAACCACTATAAAACAGACTTTTGCACACCCACCCTTCAAGAATTTACTCCGTTGCAGCTGAAAATTGTGTCGTTTTCTGTGAACAATTGCCGTGTTTCACCGCACGCTGTCCGCTCGCCGCCATTTTTGTTTGCAGCATGGGCGTGTTCAAGAGGCCTACCGGTACGTACCGGTAGCATCTTGAACGACTTGGTACGGCTACCGGTACGTACCGCGCCGGAGAGCCGTTGCGCCCGCTGCGCCGTGCATAGCCAAAATGGCTGCCTTCGGGGAAAGGAAGAAAGTCATCATCACAAATATGCGCTGTGGCACGCATTTCGACCTGTGATTATTACCCAGCCTATGCGAAACGTTACAAGAAGGTAGGCTGATATTGTACTTTTCTTTTTTAAAAGAATAACTGCTCTGAAATAATTACCAGGCAAGATGTGAGCAAACATTTCAACGACAGAGCAAAACAATTTCAAGGGAAGCAACTCTTATTTTTTACATTTAGCCCTTGGTTTGTGGTGTTACCTCCCTTGAAGAGTGCGTCGAACTATTCTTGCTTACACCAAGTCAGCACTGTCGTTTTGACATAAATTTATATTCGAGCGATGTCGAGCATTCATGCACAGCTACAGCTTAACGTATTTCATCAGCTTCCACAAGGAACAAGCAGTCTGCAGCTGCTGGTTTACTCATTTGGTTGAGAAGCGCAATCCGCGGCGATGAGAAGGCATCTTGGAAGCCATCTTGGCTACCGTTGGGTCATAACGAGTCGTTCAAGAAGGCACACCGGTAGGTAGGCTACCGGTAGGCTACCGGTAGGTCGTCTTGAACACACGGCATGTAAGATATCGTTCGAAAGCGAGATCTCGCGGCTTCCAGGCTGACGCAATTGTGTTCCAAATATGGAAGACAGGCAGCTCTGCCGATCAATATTCATGAGGCACTCATCTGGCGTGTCTAACCAATCATCAACCGCGTCTTGGTTTTCTGACAGAATCCCCATCTGTGATTGGTTGGATTTGGTCACGTGACCGCCTATTTCGCGCCATGCCGTCTGCTCGCTCCGTGCAACTCTCAGTCAATTTGTCGCTCTTATCAAGCAGTCGTAGCTCTTTTCAAGCAGTCAGTTTATCAATAATACATGTGAATATGCCAAGGATGGGGTAGCAGGCATACGTGCAGTACAATCATCGGCTCCAGGACGTGACTGAACGAAACTCGTGGTCGAAACTACTCGCGGTCGAAACGCGTGGTGCCGGGAGCGTCTATTCCGTGTGCCGTACAGTCAGTTCGAGTATTTTGCTCTTCTCAAGCTTTCATCAGGTCAGATAGAAAATGTGAACATGCCGAAGGTGCGGTGGAATACTGTACATGCATTCAGAGGCTCCAGACGGCGGTCGAATGAAACTCGTGGTCGAAAGAAAGCATTGCAAGCCGAAAACACCGATGACGTAGATTCATCTGCAGCAGCTGATTCTGGATCATCAACACCCAGCACTACACTTCGTGCGACACCATCAACTACATCATCTGCTCCTCAGGCTTCGACATCAGCCACCCATCAAACTTCAAATGCCCATCAGACACCACAGACTTCATCAGTGAGCACGTCAGCTAGAAAACTGTCCTACTTCTCTGGCTCTTCGCAGTCTGTCAATTGCTTGACTGAACGAGACAGTCCCCACTCGGGCAACAACAATGTGTTTTGTTTTGCGCAGCTTTCTTGCCTCAATAGACTTGTTCAGCCTCTGCTTTGTCCCGTGTGCAGAAAAGCATCACTGAGTGTGAGCTTTGAGAAGTCGGTTGGCTTGTCAGTGCTGACTGCAGTGACATGCAGTGCTTGTCATTACTCCAACAAAGTCCACAGCAGTGAGCAGATTAGTGATGGCAAGGAGACAAACAGAAGCAGAATGCCTTTTGAGGTGAATAGGCGAGCAGTCCTTGCAATGAAAGAGGTAGCTGTGGGAGCTCAGGGGTTGCAGAAAGTTTGCTCCATTCTCAATGTGCAAGGTGGATTGCACCATAAAACTTTTCAAGACCATTCGCAAGTGATCAGAAGAAGTGTAATGGAAGGAACTCTGCAGACCACCTTAGAGCAAGCTCGACAGGCAGTCAGAGAGACCCAAGTTACTGCTGACTCTTCCAATGAAGACAAAGATGTCCTGAACATTGCTGTGTCATATGATGGATCATGGCACAAGCGTGGCTACACAAGCAACTATGGGGTGGGTTGCATCATAGAGGTGGAAACAGGGCTCATCATTGACTATGCCATCCTGAGCAAATATTGTGCTGAGTGTGAACTCACAGGAAAAAAGTTAGAGGGTGAGGAGTTGGCACTGTGGCATGATATGCATGCCTCAGTGTGTGACAAATCTTGGGGTGGATCATCGCCTGCCATGGAGCCTGAGATAGCCAAGCTGCTCTGGAGCCGATCACTATCCCATGGATTCCGCTACACCACCATGGTGTCAGATGGAGACAGCAAGACATTTGCAAGCCTGCAAGCCTTGAATCCATATGGGGAAGACTTCCCTATTATCAAGGAAGAATGCATCAACCATGTGGCCAAGCGCATGTATGCTGGGCTTGAGAGGCTTGCTGCAGATAAATCCCTCGGTGTGCAGATGAAGGGGAGAGGCAGACTGTCCAAGCCAAGAATGCTGAGATGGGAAGGCTACTACAGGAATGCCATCATCAACAACCCTGGCAACATGCAGAAAATGCAAGATGACACATGGGCCATCCTGTTCCACAGCATTTCAGCAGAGGGCTCCCAACACCATTCTCGCTGCCACGACTCATGGTACTATTTCAAGATCGCCCAAAGGAATGGAACAGATCCAGAGGAGGAAAGAAAGAAGATGGAGCATGATGTTCCACTTCCATCAGAAGTTGGAGATCAGGTTGTCCCCCTCTTCAAGAAGTTGACAGACCCTGTCCTTCTCCAGAGGTGCTCCCGAGTCAGAACCCAGAATGCAAATGAGTCCACACATGCCAGCATATGGAGAAAAATTCCAAAGACACAGTTTGTGGGTTTGAAGACTCTGGAGTGTGGAGTAGCCATGGCAGTGTGCCAGTTCAACAGAGGAGCCAGCAGCATTGCATCCTGCATGACAGATGCAGGAGTCCCAGGTGGTGAAACAGTTTCAGCTCTGGTGCATCGCCTGGATCATGCTAGGAAGCGCAAGTCCGAGAATTCCCACATGGACAAGATGGCCAAAACAAGAAAGAAGCTGCAAAAGACAAGAAGGGAAGAAGAGAGGAAGAAAGCTGAGGGTCCCACTTATGGTTCTGGTGCATTCTGATGTTGCATTTCTCTCCTGTGGATGATGAACAATGTGTACCAACAGTTTCCAATGTTCAAGCTTCGTTTTCTCAAAATCGCGTTTTTGTGCACTGTGACCCAACGAGGAGAAATGGTGGGGAGTCACAGTTTCATGTACAGTTCTGAAATTTTCACCATCTACTGAACAATGTGTGCTGATTACAAGTAGAGATTTTCAAGGAGCAGTGTTGACCAGATGTGCTTTACTTTGATGATTATATTGACAGAAACCAGGTCAAAAATCGACACGGAAGTTTCCTACTTCAACACTTTTATTTCACTGAGCTTTCCTGCAATACAGGTATTTACTTAAGTTAATTAAGATTATAGTAACATGCTAACTCTAAGTTTTTGTCTTTTTGTGCACTTTAAGTGCTGTAACCATTTTGACCAATTGTGTCACCGTCAGTGAAAATAAACATCTTCAAAATACAAAATGTATGGCAGTTAGCTTGATCAGATTTGGTGTGAAGTATAGTATTATGATGCTGAACACCTGTGCAAAATTTCATAAAGATACCATTAGTAGAACCTATGGAAATGAAATACCAGTTTTCTCGAGTAGCGGCTACCCTTAATTGTAGAGTGAATGAGGATGCCAAAGGAATGGGGCAAGCTGTTGGAATGCCATTGAGAAGGCCCTGAAGGCAAGACAAACACTTGTATTCCAGCTTATGAGAGGTATCATGGCAGCCATGTACTTTAAATGAGGGACATGGTTAGAAATCTGTCTAAAGAAAAAACATGGCTATGCTGCCTGTATTATATGACACAGAAGCACCTAAACAGAATGGACCTACTCCTTTCACAGCTTTGTATTGGTACTTGGCAGAAGCATTGATGATTTGGATCACAGAAATCTTGTGAGCAATTGCTGCCTACACTCATTGTTGCTACTCTCCAAGAAAAGCTGCTTTGGTTCATAAACCTCATTATGTTGACCATATTAATAGGTGCCTGAATGTGACCACCTACACATATTGATAGCCACTTGGAGGCTGGTGACATTAAATCATTATTGGATGTATCTGACTGGAATCAATGGCTGATGCACATGTGCTGGTGCTAATGGTGCAGAATCTGTTCTGCTTGAATGGAAGCTGCCTGTCTCCAACAAGCAGCTGGAAAGGCATTGATGCTTCTCAAATGCTGCAGATCACTGATCAGATGGTAGAATGTATTGGAGTCGTTCACTGAATACCATCCTGGAAAAATCTTGGCAGCAAGTTCCTTGCTGCAGATTCAAACGGTTGCAAAACAATGAACAAAGAAATCCACTCAAATGCCACTGCTCAAAGAATGTCCATATACCTCCCATACGAGTTGACCATCCTCCAGAAAATGAGTATTAACCCATATCGTGGTAAGAGCGGCAAATGCCGCGCTCACCTTCATGGTCCGCCAGTGGTAAGCGCGGCATATGTCGTTTCAGACACTACGTGCGTTCTGGCTCTCTCCAAGTACAAGCCTATCATATAACTCTACGTTTACTGAGACCAGTTCATGCAGAAGAGGCTTCTCTACAGTCTACAGCCTGGCCAATCAACAATCAGGGCGGTTCTATGTGCGTTATAGTAGAAATTATGGTCTATCCTGTACGAATCAAAGTGGACGCTCAAGTCAACATGTCGCGATCGCGAAATCTGTTCAAAGATTTTAATCCTTCAGCTGCCGAAGATGAAGATGATGAGGAAACTTTGGATGAAATGATCAGGCAAGCTGTAATTAGTTCTAGAATGCCGATCTCTCAAACTGCGAGTGATCGAGAGGTAGGAGAAGAGGGGTGGATGCGAACAGCTGATAAATCGCGCCATTCACCGGTGAGTCGACTCGCGGAGATCAACTCTTGACGCTGAGCCAATTGACTTTTTCAATCTATTCCTGGACGGTACCGTTTTTTATTTGCTTGTGGAGAAAACAAACTTGTATGCTGAGAGGAAACTGGAAAGCAACAAGCCGTCTCATTCGCGATTGTTACGCTGGTCGCCTGTCAGCTGTGACGAAATGAAAACATTCCTTGCTCTCCTGATCCTCATGGGCATCGTTGTGAAATCGTCTATCCCAGCATATTGGAGCACAGATGAAGTCGATGCCACTCCGTTTTTTGGTCAGACAATGTCGCTCACACGTTTCCAAGGAATACTGAGCAACCTGCACTTGGCAGACAACCTGCTCGACGACAAGACTAATCCGTTGTTCAAAATACGGCCATGTAGCAGGTAGCAGAACTAGGTGGACATGTGTACTTTCAAGTTTCATGCAACTGGATTACTGTGTTGTACTTTAAATTTCCTTGCAACTGGATTACTGCATGTACTCTCAAGTTTCATCCAATTGGATTACTGGGTGTACTTCCAAGTTTCCTGCAACTGGATTACTGGTTTGGATGAGACTGCTTGCTGCAATCAGGCACACTGGTAATAGTGGCATGTGTGAATGTGCCTCCTACCTTCACCAGTGTTTTTGTTTTTTTGTTGTTTTTTTTACATGAAAGGGTATTCATGTATATAGCAATTTTCTTGATGCTTTTGTAGTATTGCTGATTTGAGGTAAGTTTTTGAAAATGTTTGTGTAGTGTGTAATGCCTTCTTGTGTCTCATAATGACAAAAATCAGTAGAATTTTTCAGTTTATTACAGACAAATGATCAAATCATGAATGTATGAGACAAACTTTACTGCAGACTGTTTTCATGTTGAATTATCCACATATTGATGCTATTCAGTTTCTACATTTGCAATAATATGAGGCATATTGCATAAGATGGAAGAGTATAGGTAATCAGAATTACTTCATTTTGCCTCTCTAATACCTGGATCATCGAATTTGCATTGTAATTTAAAGAGTTCATTTTTGGTCAAAGGGAATGATACATTAGTATGCACAGATGATAAAGCAAACATCCAGTAGGGTTTATAGGGTATTTACCCACTATTGCATAGTGATTTACCTGTTTTATTTCTCCAGGAGTGAAAAACACACAAATGTTTACCATTTAAAATTTGACCAAAAAAATCAGGATTTGAATAAAGACTATACACTGCACACCAAAATATTGTTCATTCAATTTCAAGCATTTTGTGTTTTTGACTCACATGCAAAGCAAAAGTGAGTCTATGTACTGAGCCGTGTCGTCCGTCCGTCCGTAAAAAACTTAAACGTTGGATTTTTCTCGGAGACTATTAAGTCTATCAACACCAAATGTGGCATGATGGTGTATGATGACAAGGCCTCAAAAAACATACATAGTGACTTGACCTTGCTTCAAGGTCAAGGTCACAGGAGCCATAAATGTGGTCTCAAAAACCAGGGATGAAAATTTTCCGCGGATCCGAGGATTTCCTCGGATTTGATGACCAATTTGGTCACTCTCGAGATTCGTGTAAATCCGTTGAGAAATTTTTTAGGGGGGGGGTTAGGTTGAATCGCACCGGCTGATGGGTAGCCATTTTGATGCCTCGGCCAATCGTGCAAATCTGCAAGCACACGAAGCAGAAATCGGAAACTAGTCTGAACCAATGAAACGCTTCAAAAGAGAAGCCTCTGTCTATCATTTGCTCTGATTGGTCGCTTAACCCGTGCGCAATGCGTGATCGTGGCCGAATTGATGAACGGACTAGCTTCGGCTGTTCCGGCTGTTGCCGAAACTAGCTTCAGCTCTTTTCGACATAAGGAACGCACGGCGTCTTTAGTATCAATCAACCAAGTGCAAGAATGCCGAGGAGGGATGCAAAGAAGTTTGCTACGCTGCATAAATTTGGGAAAAAGCCGAAGAAAAAAAGGAAGACAACGTTATACTTGTCAACAGCCTCCGGAGCGGAGAATTCGACAGTGATCGCTTCTGTTTCGATCGACACCGCACCACGTGCGAGCAGCGATTCAGCAGCTACCACTCTTGAGTCGATCGAAACTACGTCTGGCGTAGCTGTTTCGAGGTTGCTCGCCTCCTCATCGTCCACTCAGAAACGAAGACATGGAGTGGAAACCGACTTATGTCCTGACTCCGGAGCTCGAGAATCGACAGCGCTTGCTTCTAGTTCTACTTCGACCGAAGATGCACCTCTCGCTAGTAGTGATTCGGCAATCTCGACACTCACGTTTATCGAATCTGCTTCTGGCGCAGCTGATGTTGCGAAAGCAATCACCTCCTCATCGTCAGAATCTGTCCCTACCAGTGCCAAGAAACTTCGTCGTTTCGAGAGCGAGACAAGAGAGCCAGTAGGTGATTACGAGAGCGTGATCGTCAGCATGAGCATGATGAACAAGCTCGTCTCCGTGTTCCGCTGCCGAGATTGTGACTAGCCGTTACAGTGACCAAAAATCAGTCGGCGATGTTTGGATCAGCGAGCAAGCTGAAAGTGTTCTGCTCAGCATGTGGGAACACCATTACGGCGGTCAGGACCTCACCAAAGACAGGTACTCTGCACAATGGCTATGACATCAACCGTCGTCTCGTCGTTGCTGCCACCTCCATTGGGATTGGGTTCACCCAACAGACGATTTTTCGCTCTCATGAACATGCCCCCACCCATGCATCTGAAGACATGGCAGCTCTACCAGAAGACGCTGCATTCAGGAGTTCATCCGGCTGCTGATAGGCACCTTCAGGAGGCAGCTGAACAGGTTCGACTGATGTACTTGCAGTTGAAAATTAGTAGGCCAACTCCAGAAGGACGTCGAGATATTGCAGTTTCGTTCGATGGGAGCTGGCACAAGCGTAGGCGAACATCTCAGTGGCATTGCTGCTGTCATCGAGATCTACAGTGGACTTGTTGTAGACTTTGTGAGATGTCAAGTTTCAGGAGTGATATGAATAAATGATGCGGAGGTAACACAACTTCAAATTTTTGGCATGATGTTGACAAGTGTTTGTACTGTACTAGTTGTTGAAAAAACTTCCTGGTGCACTTTTCACAAGGGATTTTTTAAAATAGCCAATATTCAGACAGCTGATTTTGTCATGTAGGAAGTAATGTCTGAAAGTTTAGAATATAAATTATAGTTTTCAGCACCTTTCATAAGCAGATTTTGACATTTGCTCTTGTTGTCTGAATTTGTACTTGAATTGCTAGGAAATGCCTTCTCAGCACTTATAAATAGCATTAAAATTTTTGGCGGGGGGGGCGTTGCCCCCCTGGGCCCCCCAGCAGGGCGTTGCCCCTGCACCCCACCGGGGCCTAGGCAGCCCCTGGACCCCGGCCAAGTTTCCTCTTTTTCTTTCATTCGCTGTTTTCATCCCTGAAAAACAGTCATTTTTCACATTTTCCCAATTTTCTCCCACGTTATTGAGAATGGCAACCTTAGCTACAAGTGGTATATAGGTCAAAGCAAGCCCTATCTTTTGATACCAGTTTGGTTGACCTTGCTTCAAGGTCAAGGTCACAGGAGCTCTTCAAAGTTGGATTGTATACATATTTTGAAGTGACCTTGACCCTGAACTATGGAAGATAACTGTTTCAAACTTAAGAATTCTGTGGGGCACATGTTATACTTTCATCATGAGACACATTTGGTCACATATCATCAAGGTCAAGGTCACTTTGACCCTTATGAAATGTGACCAAAATGGGGTAGTGAACCACTAAAAGTGACTATATCTCATGGTAGAAAGTGCCAATAAGCACCATTGTGCTTCCTATGTCTTGAATTAACAGCTTTGTGTTGCATGACCTTGGATGATCTTGACCTTGGGTCAAGGTCACATGTATTTTGGTAGAAAAATGTGTAAAGCATTTCTTAGTGTATGGTGTCATTGGTAGGTTTAGTTGTTTGACCTTGACCTTGAAGGTCACCTGAAGGTCAAGGTCATATAAAGGTCAAGGTCAAGCATGTGAGTCGTATGGGCTTTGCCCTTCTTGTTCATTATTATCTAAGAATGCAAGCTTGTTTATCAACATATACACCCCTGTGGAATATCTTTAGGAAATGCAAAGCAATACATACCTGTCAAGAAGGTGATTTGCGGCCAGAAAATCATTCGATTAAGTGAATTCAGTTGCCGCTTCCGGAAAGATTTTTAGTTACAATCAAGCGTTGCCATGTGACCTGCATTTCGATTGTTAAAAAGTAGGACCTTTACCTTTTGATGCAGTCAACATACAGCTTTGATAAATTAATGCTGTTCATGGCTTACATTTTCTTCGGATGGGTTTCTAGTATCCAAAAATATAGCTTTTTCTGCGCGAACTGGAGAGAGCTGCCGCCATTGAATTGCCCAAAGAGTAGACATATACGCCATATCTACACGAAAGCAGTCCTCTGATTGGTTCCCTGAATAGAATCCTCCAATCAGCAGGCAGCTTTCTTCGCCGTCTTGTCACTAAGCAGTGTGAGTACACTTTCCTTGATTCACTCCTACTACCGTCCGCTAGGTGCAGCGTCTTGTAACTTTATATAGCAAAAGCTCGGCATGAGCTATCTTTGTGTAACCTATAATCTTTGCTGCAATGGATGACCATGTCTTCTGTGCCCTGACATGCTCTTCACACTCCACAGTTTGTTGCTGACCTGCCCTCCTAGTGGTTGAATGTACTTGTTGATTTCTTCCATCCAGTCCACTGGGACAATCTTTGCATGCTGGAATGAGCGAGTCCCAAAACTCATTTAGGCAGTAAGGTTTGAACGGAAGCATTCTGTCTCAAATTCATTTGACGAAAATAAAGGGAGCATTGTATGCACTTCTCACTGTTGAGCTTTGTACACTTGACGCTGTTAAGATGAACCATCACACAATGCAATCACATCCATCTCTACACCTTGACATACAGCTTGTGCACCTCTGTGCAAGTCCAGTAGAACAAAATACAGTACAAGGTTTCAGTGAAGTAAACGCATCTTCTTGATTCGTTGTGATCCCTCATGGCTTACCTCCAACTGTAGGGTGGGGGTTAAAAGAATAGACCCATCGTATCTCTCTACAAAAAGACGAATAGATAGGGACATCGTGACTTGAATTGCGCTTACTTGGAACTCTTCCAGTGATATTCGTGCTTAATGGCCTTGCATAGCATACAAAGACTGATAGGCCTTAAAACTCCACCAATCAATCAATCAATCAATCAATCATGGCTTATCTGGCGGCTTAGGGACGCTTCAGACTGACTTTTTGGAAGGGGAATTACCCCTGCGAGTTAGGGATAAGAATAGGCCCACCAGCCGCGTGTTGTATAAGGCGAGCGCCCCTGGGCGCTGTCTCATTAAGCACTAGAGGTAATGGGAAGTAGGTCAGAGCGCCCCTGAGCGCTGCGTCTCATTAAGCACTAGAGGTGATGGCAAGTAGGTCAGAGCGCCCCGGAGCGCTGTGCTGCACGAAGCAGTAGAGGTGATGGCAAGTAGGTCAGAGCGCCCCGGAGCGCTGTGTCTCATTAAGCACTAGATGGGAAGTAGGTCAGAGCGCCCCTGAGCGCTGCGTCTCATTAAGCACTAGAGGTAATGGGAAGTAGGTTAGAGCGCCCCAGGGCGCTGTCTCATTGAGCACGAGGTAATGGGAAGTAGGTCAGGGCGCTGTCTCATTAAGCACGAGGTAATGGGAAGTAGGTCAGAGCGCTGTCTCATTAAGCACTAGAGGTAATGAGAAGTAGGTCAGAGCGCCCCGGAGCGCTGTGTCTCATTAAGCACTAGAGGTAATGGGAAGTAGGTCAGAGCGCCCCGGTGCGCTGTCTCATTAAGCACTAGAGGTAATGAGAAGTAGGTCAGAGCGCCCCAGGGCGCTGTCTCATTAAGCACTAGATGTAATGAGAAGTAGGTCAGAGCGCCCCAGGGCGCTGTCTCATTAAGCACTAGAGGTAATGGGAAGTAGGTCAGAGCGCTGTGTCTCATTAAGCGCTAGAGGTAATGGGAAGTAGGTCAGAGCGCCCCAGAGCGCTGTGTCTCATTAAGCGCTAGAGGTAATGGGAAGTAGGTCAGAGCGCCCCGGAGCGCTGTGTCTCATTAAGCACTAGATGGGAAGTAGGTCAGAGCGCCCCGGAGCGCTGCGTCTCATTAAGCACTAGAGGTAATGGGAAGTAGGTCAGAGCGCCCCAGAGCGCTGTGTCTCATTAAGCGCTAGAGGTAATGGGAAGTAGGTCAGAGCGCCCCTGAGCGCTGTGTCTCATTAAGCACTAGAGGTAATGGGAAGTAGGTCAGAGCGCTGTGTCTCATTAAGCGCTAGAGGTAATGGGAAGTAGCTCAGAGCGCCCCAGAGCGCTGTGTCTCATTAAGCAGTAGAGGTGATGGCAAGTAGGTCAGAGCGCTGTGCTGCACGAAGCAGTAGAGGTGATGGCAAGTAGGTCAGAGCGCCCCGGAGCGCTGTGCTGCATTAAGCACTAGATGGGAAGTAGGTCAGAGCGCCCCTGAGCGCTGTCTCATTAAGCACTAGATGTAATGAGAAGTAGGTCAGAGCGCCCCTGGGCGCTGTCTCATTAAGCGCTAGAGGTAATGGGAAGTAGGTCAGAGCGCCCCGGAGCGCTGTGTCTCATTAAGCGCTAGAGGTAATGGGAAGTAGGTCAGAGCGCCCCGGAGCGCTGTGTCTCATTAAGCACTAGATGGGAAGTAGGTCAGAGCGCCCCTGAGCGCTGCGTCTCATTAAGCACTAGAGGTAATGGGAAGTAGGTCAGAGCGCCCCAGAGCGCTGTGCTGCATGAAGCAGTAGAGGTGATGGCAAGTAGGTCAGAGCGCCCCGGAGCGCTGTGTCTCATTAAGCGCTAGAGGTAATGGGAAGTAGGTCAGAGCGCCCCGGAGCGCTGTGTCTCATTAAGCACTAGATGGGAAGTAGGTCAGAGCGCCCCTGAGCGCTGCGTCTCATTAAGCACTAGAGGTAATGGGAAGTAGGTCAGAGCGCCCCAGAGCGCTGTGTCTCATTAAGCGCTAGAGGTAATGGGAAGTAGGTCAGAGCGCCCCAGAGCGCTGCGTCTCATTAAGCACTAGAGGTAATGGGAAGTAGGTCAGAGCGCCCCAGAGCGCTGTGTCTCATTAAGCGCTAGAGGTAATGGGAAGTAGGTCAGAGCGCCCCGGAGCGCTGTCTCATTAAGCACTAGATGGGAAGTAGGTCAGAGCGCCCCTGAGCGCTGTCTCATTAAGCACTAGATGTAATGAGAAGTAGGTCAGAGCGCCCCTGGGCGCTGTCTCATTAAGCACTAGAGGTAATGGGAAGTAGGTCAGAGCGCCCCAGAGCGCTGTGTCTCATTAAGCGCTAGAGGTAATGGGAAGTAGGTCAGAGCGCCCCGGAGCGCTGTGCTGCACGAAGCAGTAGAGGTGATGGCAAGTAGGTCAGAGCGCCCCGGAGCGCTGTGTCTCATTAAGCACTAGATGGGAAGTAGGTCAGAGCGCCCCTGAGCGCTGCGTCTCATTAAGCACTAGAGGTAATGGGAAGTAGGTCAGAGCGCCCCGGAGTGCTGTCTCATTAAGCACTAGATGTAATGAGAAGTAGGTCAGAGCGCCCCGGAGTGCTGTCTCATTAAGCGCTAGAGGTAATGGGAAGTAGGTCAGAGCGCCCCGGAGTGCTGTCTCATTAAGCACTAGATGTAATGAGAAGTAGGTCAGAGCGCCCCGGAGTGCTGTCTCATTAAGCGCTAGAGGTAATGGGAAGTAGGTCAGAGCGCCCCGGAGTGCTGTCTCATTAAGCACTAGAGGTAATGGGAAGTAGGTCAGAGTGCCCCGGAGTGCTGTCTCATTAAGCACTAGATGTAATGGGAAGTAGGTCAGAGCGCCCTGCGGCCGCTCGCCTTGTACAACGCGCGTCAGGTATATACATGGTTTGTACAAATGCGAATAACGAGGGAAATGTGACGACTCGATCTTACTCTGACCAGATGTAGTGATTGTGTTGTCAGTGGTCCCACGTGGCCCACAAAGGCTGATAGACCGTAAAACTTGCTTCATGGCGTAGCGTCTGCAGGAAAAGCCGCGAACGCCGCGATCTAAAAATAGATCAGCGAGTGACGTCTACCAACATCCGTGGACATCGCTTAAGTAGCGTGCGTTCCCATTGCTGTGCTGCAAGATGGTTCGACACTGCTCCTGGGGGAAAATGCAACAGCGTTTCAAGATACAAGCGCAAAGACCACATGAAAGGAGTATTTTTTATAACGATGCCCACTTGTTGAATCGGAGAAATTTAATCGATGGGTGCATTTGTGCGGACGACTACACTTCAAAGTAAAGCCAAACAGCTCCTAGGCACGATGGAGACAGTTCATTTGTTCAAAGCATTTCGTTGGTGGCAATGAAACTACAGAAATGAATCCGGATCCACTCCCTGCTCATTACACGGAACAGCAGGTGAGATTTTATTATGATAGATAGCGGTTAGGGGCTCCGCATCACACGGAATGGAAGATTTATCATGCCTCCGTGCCGAACAGAGCGTTTTCGGCGTTCTTTCATTCCTTCAGCTGTTCACAACGCGGACTTACACTATGAATATATAGCTACAGGGTTAAAGAGTAAAGCGACGGATATGCATTATTGCATACATAAGGCTAAGCTACACGAATGATTTCGGTGGGGGTAATAATATATTAATTATTGTGTGATGAGCGGGAGTTTGCGAGAGATCGACCGTACAGTCATGACAAGACGTATATATATATATACGTACACCTCTGCAGTTGTAAGTTTTAATTGGTATCCACTTCACGTCTTAATCACTAGAAAATTGGACACTCGTCTGAGATCGAGAACACGAAAAAGTATATTAAAATTATACAGACTAAACACAGAACAGTTACAACTGCAGAGGCGTACGTATAGGCCTCCGCACACGAGGCAACTCCACTCGGGCAACTCGATTGCTCGCCATACATTGCTTCGTGTGCGATGTCGGTTGAAAGCAACTGGCATTCCAAGCAACTTTCTACGCCACCAGCAACTGAGTTGCTCGAGTTTAAACCTGTTCTAGTTTTGGGGGCAGTGGCGTGCCACTCTCTGTGAATCCACCAAGAGCCTCGTTCTCGTGTACTCGCGGCTATTGCACATTTAATGGCGGACGTCTTCACTTCGCTCAGAAAACGCCGAATTTGGGGACACTAGAAACCCCATCCAAAGAAAATGTAAGCCATGAACAGCATTAATTTATCAAAACTGTATGTTGAATGTATCTATAGGTCGTGAAAGCACGTACAATGTAAATTTCGAAATGCAGGTCACACGCAGAACCGTGTGTCCGCGGGTCGACGTGTTCGCAACGTGGCGAGAGGTGAAAAATCACAGTGGAAGCGTGTGCGAGCTGCAGTCTCCAGCATTGCCTGGCACATGGCAAGCAACCGGCCGCAAACAACGTGGCAAGAGACTTTGGTTGCCTCGTGTGCGGAGGCCTTAAGCGATGTCCCCGGATGTTGGTAGACGTCACTCGCTGATCTATTTTTAGATCGCGCCGTTCGCGGCTTTTCCTGCAGACGCTACATGGCAGTTAATCGATATTAAACTTGGCAAAAATAGACCTTGAGTATCCTAACATGTACAAGACCACTCAAATTTCATGATCTATCATCCATTTTTCTACAATTTACAGTGCAAAATACGAACCAAGGCGGTTTACGGAAAAGAACGTTATAAATGCTTATAAACGTTTATTGGCGCTGCTGAAATGGTCGAAGTCGGAAACAATCGGAACGTCGTTTAGCTTAAGATTACACCCGAATCACGCGGACCGTTAAGGTGCATGGAGTACAGTACCACCGAGCAAGACGTTTGTCACAAAATGCAGATACATTAACGCGGCCGGATCTTAGCATAACTCCCCGGGCGTGCGAAGTCAGTCAGGCTCGACTGACAGAGCAATGTTTAAACGGACTATAGCAAGAACGTGTTGTCACTTCCGGCTCATGGACATGCGCATAACCATCCGCTATGATGAACCATCGGCTACGCTACAACGGCGGGGGACCTTAAGTATTCTACAGTCAGCAGCTGAGCTTAGAGATCTGGAGGGCGTTTAGACTGTAAGAATTTCTGTAAGAGCATGTGGTGCGGTGTTGCTGATGGCCTTGAAGCACAAAGTAGCAAGTTTATAATCTATCCTCTGAGAGATGGCGAGCCAGTGAAGTGTATGTAGGAGTGGAGAGACATGGGTACGCTTGGGACATCAAACACTGACTGACAAATTATTATTAGATTCCCAAAAGAATTAGTTGGCCAGATTATAAAGAATTAGCAGCATGTATGAGACTGTTCAGGAATGAAGTGACATTCATACCATTTCGCGACAATACAGTTTGTGCCACCATTGATAAATTTCACGAACAGTATTATGGTAATATTGGCCGGAGAAGAGTTCACCAGGGGTCATATGGTAATTAGCAGCGCAGCCATGATCGTAGATTACACAATTTCCGGTGCTATACGTTGGGGTATGTTTCGGGTCTGTGTCGAGGAGTGATGATCACTAGATCGTGGCAAAAGGAAGGCAACAAAGCATGCAAAAAGTTTAATTAGATTTAAAAACTATTCAAAAATTGTCACAATAGACTATTGTAACGTATAATTTCTGCACAAAACCCGCAGAAGATAAGTAAACAAACCACTCCATACGTACCTAGCAGATGAACAGGATCGAACCGTAGCCACTACGCCAGCAGACAATCGAGCTAGTGTGATATAATGTTTCATGTAAAGCTCGAATGAGTGGCAGCAGATAACTGTTTAGTTCTGGCTTGAATTGACAATTTTGATTCCCTGGTCTGGCGAGGACAGAAAATTCACGATAATCGAGTTGATGAGTGTACGATCAACTTGCCCGCATTCGGCGTAATGTAACAAGTAAGATGATGACAAGAAAATGGCATTAAAGCACAAAACAAAGTTTCATGACAACCAAAATCATTGTGTGGTGGAGTGGAATAAGGGCATGATGGTAGCAGGGCGCAGGCATGAGACCAAATCGTAGCTGCTTTCCACAACTTTATTTTCCACCCATGGGTACAGGAGCTGAAGGCTGGTCCGAGGCCTGATGGTACTGGCCGGGACCAACCCAAGACCGTGGTACGTGGTTGTCTCTCCAGACCACGGTGGTAGTAGCAAAGACTATTCATAACTATATAATCTTTGGTAGTAGTCTCTCTCTGACCCAGATAGAATGGGGTCTCTCTGGCTGTGTGCCGTCTCCCCATTATCAAGCGAATGCACGGACCTCACAGGAGCCAGGGGATGGATTGTTCCACAGATCCTAACCCATGGCTCCCAAGTCGTGCTTGTATTTGGAAGGAAACAGGAATTACTTAATTGAACTCGCTTTGAAATTACTTCTTACAAATGTTGCCTCATTCAGCATAACACCGTCTATTGAATGAATCATATGCCGTTGCAAGTGGTTGTCTTACTTGAGAGGAAACATTAGATTTATACTCGAAATGTTACAATTCAGATGCCAGAGTGGGAGGACGGCGCACTAGCCAGGGGTCACGCTAATGCAAGGAGTGATTGACAGGGCAGCTGCACTAACAATCAGACCACAGTAGAGGAGGGGTCACAGAGCGGTCAGCTGGTCAGCTTGCCTTACAGAAAGGATGGGGGAGGGGGGTTGGAGAGAGGTCTGACACACAGGATTGGGGGGTGGGGAGACAGAAGCAGGGATATTTCAATAGAGGATGAACACAGCAGATGTACAATACACTTTGTGATAGATGCACCTTATGAAATGGACACAGTAGATGTACGATGCACTCGGTGATAGGTGCACCTCATCACAATTGATTACATTAATAACTTACCATTTTTACACTTACAGCTATGTGCTCAAACCTTACAAAGCAAACGAAACACACTGCGGGAATGCCCCGGACACACATCAAAACCAAGTGCACGAGTAATTTCGCTTTGCTCTCATTTGTTTCATCTGCTCCGACATGGTAAGCTGGCTATGCCAAGAAACCAACATCTAAATCAGAGTTAGTTGATACATTTTTCTTTCTAAGGTGATGTCCGCGAGGAAGAAAATGCGTTACGTTGACTCTCTCAAGCCCGATGCCCGTCGACGTTACCTCAACAAAATTGAGGTGATCGGTCTAGTGGTGTTTGTGCTCAGTGGCCTTACACAGCCTACAAAGGCTGATAGGCCGGAAAACTCACTTACTCCATCCATCCATCCATCCATCCATCCATCCATCCATCCATCCATCCATCCATCCATCCATCCATCCATCCATCCATCTATACCAGCTGATGAAGGACCAACTTGATCCGGAATTGAGGAACATTCCGCCAATAAGTGCCATGGACATATTTAATTGTTGTACTCTGAACATCGGCGTACACGTTGGAAGAGTTCAAGAATTATAGATCTTTGGAAGCCTATAGATTCTTCATAGCAGAATTCGTGGGAGATGTCTGCGGATTCTCGCCGAGTGTTTTTCTCGAAGGTCAGCTCTATTCCGTAAATCTCTTCCCCCCATCCTCTTCATCTAGCTTCGGTCACCCTGTGCACAATCGGGCCTTGATTGATTTTCTCTGATGGTATAAAGTAGTAGGAGCGTTTGACTCCTCTTTATCCCTCCAGGTTTACTGGAGGTCCTACAGACTTTATCCCTCCAGATTTACTGGAGGTCCTACAGACTTTATCTGTCTGTCTGTCTGTCTGTCTGTCTGTCTGTCTGTCCGTCCGTCCGTCCGTCCGTCCGTCCGTCCGTCCGTCCGTCCGTCCGTCCGTCCGTCTGTCTGTCTGTCTGTCTGTCTGTCTGTCTGTCTGTCTGTCTGTCTGTCTGTCTGTCTGTCTGTCTGTCTGTCTGTCTGTCTGTCTGTCTGTGTGTCTGTCAGTCCCGACAACGGCTGATTTCTCAACAACTACTGGACGGATTTCCTTGACATTTTGCACACTTACTGGAAGTTAGGTTCGATTGAATGTATCAAATTTTCAGAATCGAGGTTTGAAAAGAAAGTGATTTATTAAGGTCGTTTAACTCGAAAACACCCCCCTAAAATGTCAATTGACGGAATGGCGAAATGCAAAATGTGTGATGTGATCATTTGACGTCGAATAACGTGACGTAATTTTATCTGTATGTCTGTCTGTCAGTCCCGACTTAACGGCTCATATCTCAAAAACTAATAGACGGATTTCCTTGACATTTTACACACTTACTGGAAGTTAGATCCGATTGAATGTATCAAATTTTCAAAATCGAGGTTTGAAAAGAAAGTGGCCATTTAATGGACGTTTCGCCTCATTTGCACTTCCGCCTCAACCACTTCGCCCCGCATTCTTGCCGGTTCGCCCCACTATCCAAACATCTTCGCCCCATTATCCAAACCTCTTTGCCCCACTATATAAACCGCTTCGCCCCACAATCCAAACGACGTTTATTTGCACTGCTGAAATGGTCGAAGTCGGAAACATTCGGAACGTCGTTTAGCTTAAGATTACACCCGAATCACGCGGACCGTTAAGGTGCATTGAGTACAGTACCGCCGAGCAAGACGTTTGTCACAAAACGCAGATACATTAACGCGGCCGGATCTTAGCATAACTCCCCGGGCGTGTGAAGTCAGTAAGGCGGAGTGGCGGGTGCGGTCTGAGCTGAGCGCTATCATCGGTATGTCACGTGACTGTCAGGACGAGATTTCAAACTGAGGTACTCTGTCCGATCGGACAGAGTACCTGAGGTACAGTGTCCGGAAATCTTGCCGACTTCGTCCATTTCAGCGATAGTGGGGCGAAGAGGTTTGGATAGTGGGGCAAACCGGCAAGAATGCGGGCCGAAGAGGTTTGGATAGTGGGGCGAACCGGCAAGAATGCGGGGTGAAGTGGTTGGGGCGGAATTGCAAATGAGGCGAAACGTCCAGCACCCATTTAATGGCAGTGAATCGATATTAAACTTGGCAGAAATAGACCTTGAGTATCCTAAAATGTACAAGACCACTCAAATTTCATTAACTATCATCCATTTTTCTACAATTTACAGTGCAAAATACGAACCAAGGCGGTTTACGGAAAAGAACGTTATAAATGCTTTACAAACACTCCATCATACCAGTTCTCCAATGGCACATTTGGTAGAGCGTTGGACTCTTGGTCATGCGTGACCAGGGATGTAATTCATGAACGTGGACTTTCGAGAGCACTTGTCTTGGACTTTTGAGTCCCAGACTAGTCCCAGACCACCGCTGGTCTGGGACTAGTCTGGGACTCAGCGAGTCTACGATTCACGAACCCAGACTGGGTGTTGACTTGAAAGGCTGGGACTGATTGACCTAGTCTATGGTTTATTTGCAGAATGAGGTGGAATTCCCGGGGATTCCGCCCAGTGCGCAAGCGCATAGCATACCGCTTCAAACTTCCCGTCAAAAATGTCAGCCACGATCGGAAGCAAAACCTCAAAGAAAAGCCCCGATTTCACGGAGCGGGAATCGGTAGCTATCAAAAAAGCGGTGTCAGCAAGATACGGATACATTAACAGCAGCATACACACAGCCCAAGCAAACAAAAGAAGAGGGACAGCGTGGGAGGAGATGACAAATGAAGTACGAGCTGAGGCTGGCTCGAGTGTGTGTGTGTGTGTGTCACCGTTTATTAAGTTCATCAGCAAGAGGCAAACGAGCAGAAGATCAAGTTTTACAATATGGCAGGATTTCCAAGTGAGAACCATTGAAATTCAGTAAGGAAGGGGTGGAACAAAAATCTGTCTTGATGAGGAAAAATATACACACACACACAGTGTCACACACACACACACACTCGATCAGCCTAAGCTTGCACTATTCCCATCAAACTCGTGAAACCCTGGCGATCGTCACACATTTTCTCAGTTACCAAAAATAAAGCAATTTAATCTGAGCCGTGTTTTCATAACACAGATGCAATTTTAATGTATCATTTTCATAGCATCAGACAACACTAGCATTGTACCCAATGTCAACAGCAGCAGACAGGTTCGAGGACAACAATGTTTACTGGTGTCGCTGAGGTCCGCGCGTCAGCTATAAATAGAAGTGCGCGAAGCTTGAGATGCTCGCCGACCTGCATTCCCAATTGTAAAATGTCAGCTCTTTCAGGACCTATCGATGCAATCAACATACAGCTTTGATAATTTAATGCTGTCCATGGCTTACATTTTCGTTCGATGGGTTTCTAGTGTCCCAAAATACAGCGATTTCTGCGCGAACCGTAGGCAGGGTCGGCCATTTAATTTCGCGGCAGCCTTGGACTTTGGTGTGTAGTCCAACAAATCCTTGGACCACCGTAGTCCGCAGTTCAGCCTGAGACTGAACCAAAGTCCACGTTCATGAATTGTAGACTACGACAGTCCACGTTCATGAATTGTAGACTACGACAGTCCACGTTCATGAATTGTAGACTACGACAGTAGCCCGAGACCAGCGGCAGTGGTCTAAGACCACACTGAAAGTCCACGTTCATGAATTACACCCCAGGTTCGATTCTGCGCTGAAACTTTTTTTCTCTCTCTTTTTTCGAGAGGTTGTGGGTTCGAACTCGACCTGGTTTTTTGTGTTTGTGTGTGTTTGTGTGTTTTTCCCCCTTTTCTCGAGAGGTTGCGGGTTCAAACCCGATCTTCTTTTTTTAAAATGCCAAAACCTGGAGGTTCAGCGCCAGCGGTTTTTATTTGTCTTTTTGTTGGTTGTTAAAACAATCTTTAACGGAACAAGAAGTCGGCATGGTTGCACGTCTCCCGTAGCACAGCTTAGCAGACAGCACGCGCCTCCTACCAACATGGCTGAAAGCACGTGGCTTCTACAAATAACTCCGGAAGTGACGACAACGCGTCTCCGGCCAAAAACCCGCAACGTGGCATGATTACTCTCCCTTTGAAGGATCTTTAGAGAGGAGGTTGTGTCAGGCCGTACCACATCACCTGCTCCAAAATGGCAGTGTACGAGGCACTGCAGCTGTGAGTGGGCGTGTGTTTATTATTTCCGCAATCACACATCTTGTTATTCGAATGAATTTTAATAATCTGATCAAATTCTTTTCAGATAAACTCAGTGTGCATCATCGGGAAAGTTTAAATATCTCATTCTGCTTTGATTACGATCATGTGTAGCCAATGTTTGGGCTGTCTGCTAGGAGCGACACCGGTGTATTTCTTTGACTTGACTTGTTGATGTCAAGTAATGTTTTCTGTGCGATTCGCACGTGAGATTGGACACCCACTAAACTGAACAATGTTTCATAATTGTCTTGTACTCACAGTTTGGTTAATCTATCTCAAAGGCTCAAAGTAACATGTAGTAGATCATGTACATTGGGATGTGCCATGGGATGGATAGAATGTTGCGTCAAATTATGAGACGGCTTCAGCTCCTATGACTATGTAATTTTCTCGTTTGATTACTGTCTCGCCCTTTTTCACTCAGACAATCTGTCCCCACCTGCTGAAATGGCGGACGCAATAGTTTTTAGAGTCTCGCCTTGTCAAAATTAACGACTCTGCGAGTTGTTGATTTGTGCAGAAGGTTATAAATGCATTTTGTTTCAGGCACATCACATCAGAGAAGTTTATAATTGAACCATCGGAGACTAGCGTGAATGAGTTGTTGATAATTGACAGAGTTTCACAGGATATCTCTCTGCAAAGTAAGATGTCATTTCACCTGCCTCTACGTGCTGTTTTTACTTTTGTCCTCTCGATGTGCATTGTGTCAGATCGTCCGTGAGTTGTTTTTTTTTTAAATGGGCGACTGTGTTTATTTTATTTTCTTTGCCGCTATCTGTTTCTGTCTGTCCCTTCTCTGTGTGTCTGCCTGCCTGTGTGTCTGCGTGTCTGTCCGTCTGTTGTCTGTCTGTATGTCAGTATGTGTGTGAGTGTGTGTCTGTGTGAGTGTGGGTCTGTGTGTTTGTGATTGTGTCTGCGTCTGTCTGTGTGTCTGTCTGTGTGTCTGTGTGTCTGTCTGTCTGTCTCTCTGTCTGTCTGTCTGTCTGTCTGTCTGTCTGTCTGTCTGTCTGTCTGTCTGTCTGTCTGTCTGTCTGTCTGTCTGTCTGTCTGTCTGTCTATCTGTCTGTCTGTCTGTCTTTCTGGGCGTGTTTCTGTCTGTCTGTCTAGGTGTCTGTGTGTTTCTGTCTGTCTGTCTGGGTGTTTGTCTGTGTGTCAGTCTGTCTGTCTGTCAGTCTCTGTGTCTGTCTGTGTGTGTGTGTCTGTCTGTCTGTGTTTTTGTGTGTATCTGTCTGTCCACCCATCTGTCCATCTGTCAGTCTGTCCATCATCTATATGTTCACCTGTGTGTTCATTTGTTTTTGCATCTGTCAATAAGTGGGTTTAGGTGCGTTCTATGTATCTATCATTACATCCAATTGTAGTCTATTTGTATTTGTGTCACAGTGTGTGTGTGTGTGTGTGTGTGTGTGTGTGTGTGTGTGTGTTTGTGTGTACATGTGTTTGTGTGTGTGTGTGTGTGTGTGTATGTGTGTGTGTGTGTGTGTGTGCATATAACTCTCTCTGTCTCTGCCTCTCTGTCTCTCTCTGTCTCTCTCTGTCTCTCTCTGTCTCTCTCTGTCTCTCTCTCTCTCTCTCTCTCTCTCTCATTATGTTTTGGTATGTCCAAATCCATCAGTCCATCTAATTGTCTGTTCATCTCTCTCTCTCTCTCTCTCTCTCTCTCTCTCTCTCTCTCTCTCTCTCTCTCTCTCTCTCTCTCTCTCTCTCTCTCTCTCTCTCTCCCTCTCTCTCTTTCTCTATCTGTCTGGCAGTTTGCTTCAGTTTACCTCAAGGCTTTAATAAGTCTCTTATTTGTCATGTGAATGTACATTTTTGATGACCTCATCCATTGAAAGTTAGGTATTGATGTGGCATTTTCTCCTTCACTGCACTAGCTTTATACATCATTGCTACTCCCCTAGGGAAATAATAGTCTTTCTCTTAGGAAATGCTGAGGGTTTGTCCATCTCAGTCAGGAATGGGATTGTACTTGAGCTGTCTGTAAGATCCAGAACATATCAAAGATATCAGATATGGGGGGAAGACAAAAAGAGTTGTCTCCCGTTGCCTCTTGGTTGTACCCAAGTTATTCATAGCATGTGTCTTACAATCTAACCTATGTGGCTGTGCATGGTGAAACAAGGGTAAAGTTGGGAAAATGACCAATTGAGATATTCCAGCCACATTATCATTTATTTATTAATGCAGATTCCAAAGAAAACAGCATGCTCATATAAGAAATCTTAAATTTTTCACATTGATGTCAAGTTCTGGAAAGCCAGTATGTACCTTAGTGCAGGGGTGACTTTTCTCAGTGTTGGCTCAAAAACTGTTTTGCAGAATGTAGCCTTGTTTCTCATGCATGGTCATACATGGTGCCAATGCAACTCAGTGAAAATGAAACATCAACATCAGACACCATGTCTTCATTAATTTGAGAAGTTAGCTTATTTTTATCATTCTCTCCCCCGGACTTCTGCAACCACAGTGTTTCTGGTAGTTACCCCCAGCAGTTTGGGAATAAGAGCAGGCATACCACGTCTCCCTGTCTGTTTCATACAAGAGGAATATCTGGGGAAGTCCAGGCTTGACTCACTCTAACCAGCTGTAGTGATTTCTGTGGTCAATAGCCATACGTAGCCTACAAAGGTTGAAAGGTCATAAGGCTTACATCTTTCCTTCCTTCCTTCCTTCCTTCCTTCCTTC
>JAWQFJ010007393.1:65000-80000 GCA_034096865.1 Theodoxus fluviatilis
TAACATGTTAACTCCAAGTTTTAGTCTTTTTGTGCACTTTAAGTGCTGTAACCATTTTGATCCAATGTGTCACCGTCAGTTAAAATTAATATCTTCAAAATACAAAATGTATAGCAGTTCGCTTGATCATATTTGGTGTGAAGTATAGTATTATGAAGCTGAACACTCGTGCAAAATTTTATGAAGATACCATTAGTAGACCCTAAGGAAATGAAATACCTGTTTTCTCGAGTAGCAGCTTCGCTTAAGAGTAATTGTGTTAATTTTGTAATGTCATTAATGCTGAATGTTTCTAGGGAATAGTTTTTGACAAAGATGATGATACACATTTCCCCCAAAATTTTAATATAATTTTCTTGATCAAAATCCTTGACTTTAGCAGACATTATTATCACATGTTTAGATAAAGATTTCCTGGATTTTTTTGGGGGGTGGTAAGAATAACCCTGCAAATATATTGAAAATCAACAAAGGTTATATTGATCCTGGTTGGGAAGACAAACCAATCACATTAGAAATGAATGATAAAATTGAAGAAGCTCCATTTGAGATAACTAACATACACATATAAAATGAATATTTATTTTCCTTTCAACATCTTCAAACCATACCAGTAAAGAGCTGAAATGGTTGTTGTCCCCAACATTTCCGGACACTGTACCTGAGGTACTCTGTCTGATAGATTAAAAAATGATTTTAAAATACTTCGGTAACATTTATAAGTTTCATATTTTCTGGGATGGTTTGTGCATGGATGAAGATGACTTTGGAGCCAAAATACGACAATCAAATCAAGGGAGTGTGGCTTTAAAGCGCTCATAAATTATCGGACAGAGTACCTCAGGTACAGTGTCCGGAAATGTTGGGGACAACGACCATTTCAGCGTTATTCCCCCCTACTACACAACCCTCCACTGACATGTTCTGCACTCCCTACGTGGACTAATAAAAAGGAAAAAGACATTGATGTCTCAGTGCAAGAAAAGCTACAGGCTAAGACATCCTGAGTACAAAAGTTATAGAAATATCTGTATCTGATGGGAGGGGGTCTAGTCCAATGCTTAGAGTGCTTGCTCACTGTTGCTTGCGGTTAGCAGGAGTGGCATTTGTAGCTGTGCAGATCCTAGAGTTGCATCCTTGAGCAAGTCGCTTCGCCTGCATTGCCTCACCTACGCAGGAGTGAAACTGATTACTGAGTGCTGCACAGAGGCGACCAAAGCCAAAATTCCCCAAGAATAAGTTCCTTGGGGAAATAAAGATGAAATAAAGGTCATGGTTGGCGTCATTGTGGTCGTCGTTGTCATCATCATCATCATCATCATCATCATCATCATCATCATCATCATCATCATCATCATCATCATCATCATCATCAATAATCATCATCATCATCGTCATCAATCATCATTATCGTCATCAATCATCATCATCATCTTCATTGTCATCATCGTCATCAACATCATCATCAATCATCATCATCATCATCATCATCAATCATCATCATCATCGTCATCAATCTTCACCATCATCGTCGTCATCAATCATCATCATCATCATCATCATCATCATCATCATCATCATCATCATCGTCGTCGTCATCAATCATCATCATCATCAATCATCATCATCATCAATCATCATCATCAATCATCATCATCATCATCATCATCATCATCATCATCAATCATCAATCATCAATCATCGTCATCAATCATCACCATCATCATCATCATCATCATCATCATCATCATCATCGTCGTGTTGAAAAGTCCTTGACCGGTGCAGTCATCAGCATCACATGCTGCAGCATGAACAGCAAGGCCTTCGACTACATCCTGGTGTCCAGGCGCTCTGTGTACCGCGCAGGCACGCGCTTCTACATGCGAGGGCTGGACTCGGATGGCCAGGCAGCCAACTTCGTAGAGACAGAACAGATTGTCCAGTGTGATGGATACACTTGCTCTTTTGTACAGGTAAAATAACTGCCCTTGTTGTAGCTGGGTGTTTGAAATTTATCTTTTTGGTGACATTTGGGATGGGAAGTTACAAGTTTTGAAATGTTTTTGAATGATTGAAAAAATTTATTATTTTTGTTATTTTTATTTTTTGTCTTTTAGAAGCAAATGCTAATTGCATGCCCACAGTTGTAAATGAAATTATGTTTTTAAAAGTCTTTGTTAAGAAAAAGTCATATGCAAACCCCTTTTATTGTGAGATAATGTTTACTTTGATATATGTGTATGTCTATTCATTATGTTGTGACTTCTTTTTTTTCATGATTAGAATTTTTAAATAGCTTATACTACTTTTTACACCAAGCCACCATCATTGATTGAATCGTGACAGTTCACATAATTTTGCACATAGTTGTCTAAAATGTTACACCCAGGTTCTGCTGAGATACAGAAGCTGTTTGGACTCTATTGAGACAGTCATTCCAAGGAAGATGAGAGTCATACACTGTGCCAGAATAGCAGCTTCAGATGGAACTGATTTGAAACACACTCTGTGGTGTTCTGACAGTTTTGCCTGGATCTTTGGAATATATCCAAAAGCTGCTGTGGTGAAAAAATATTGTTTCTGGTTGTTGTTGGAATGGGGTAATGCTGATAAAATCCATTGATGAAGGAGAATGATTGATGAAAATATTCAGGAGAGCCACTTTTGTATCCAAGGAAGTTTGAGGCAGAGGTATATAATGTGATGATTTATAAATGTTGATATGGTGGCCATGAAAATCACAGGAAGGAAAATTAAATATGTGACCAGCCACGACAAAACCAGTGCTAAGTCGCGCGGCAGTATTTTGTGCTACGACTGAAAAACGGCAGGGTGATTTTCACTTTTTGATGAAAATAGATTCTACATGGTTCAAACTATCATGCCAGTAAAGGAAACATTTTGAAGAATTATATTTTGATGGTAAAATAAAGACTTTTGTGTTATGTATTGTTTCAAAAGCTCCCTGTAATTAGCGTTAATTGCCTCATTTTAGCCGCAATAAACACACCTAAACCCTTGCAGAACCCCTTCATGTTATATACCGTTAGAAAGGCCGCTCTCTCGGCGTTCCCGCTCTGTGGATGTCGAAGAAAAATAAGGTCAGCTATTTTTGGAAACGGAGTTTGAAATACCGTTGCTAAGGTGTTTAATGTCTGAAGAGAGTAAATCTTCTGAGACCGTTTTTTCAAAATGACCGCTGCTTCAGTACCCAACTTGAAATGCCTGTAACTCCTATTCTAATTAACTCACATTGTTCATTCTTATATGAAAACAAACAGAAATGAATGCAGAATTCAAAAGTATTAAAACCCCATTTTGTCCAAAAATGGACTTAGCACTGGTTTTGTCGTGGCTGATCACATATGGCATCTGCCACTACATGCATCAGCTGGAACCCGCGGCCATGGAACTTTCAGGGCCTTATTCTGGCAGCTCGATCATGGTGGCTTCAAGCAGCACAATATGCCCCAGGGGGCATCTTGTAGCTCTCCCTCATGCCCCCAGGCCACCATACCCAGCAAGATGCTGCCTTGGCAATATTTTGCAAGCACTGGATGACACTTGCCACATCTCTAGGCTTTGCACCCAGGCCATGCTGGAATTGGACCAGGGAGTATGCCACAGCCCCCTGCAACCCACCTCCACTGGCATTATCCTACACTACAGACCCACCCAGTGTCCCTGTATTGGATTTTCAGTTATCTCTCCCTTTTATTGGATTCAGTGGAGGATGGGTTTGGTTTGGAAGGGATTGTTGTTGCTGTTATTACTGATGCTGCTTTTGCTGTTTGCCAGTCATGTTTTTTTATAATCATTCCAGACACGAGGGTCCATACCCTTGTATTGGTCCCAGCTGCCGGACCTCAGACGCATGCCCCTCCCCACCATCAGCAGTAGATTCAATCATGTGAGTGTGTGTGTGTGTGTGTGTGTGTGTGTTGTGTGTGTGTGCGTATGTGTGTGCATGTGTGTGTGTGTGTGTGTGTGTGTGTGTGTGTGTGTGTGCATATGTGTGTGCATGTGTGTGTGTGCATGTGTGTATGTGTGTGTATGTGTGGAGGTGTGTGTGTGTGGTGAGGTGTGTGTGTGCATGCATATGTGTGTGTATGTAGGTGTTTTACTGACCATTTATTGGATGATATCAAAGTGTGTGATGTGCATAACTGACCCTGGATGTAGGTTGAAAATTCAATCCAGGAGATATATATGCCTAGGGGCTTTTGGTTCTTGAAGGCTGCTGAGGGAGGTAATGGTGCTTTATGAGGTGCATTTTATATTGCATCTTTTCATCCAGCATTAGGTGCACAACTTGCCCCATTTTACCCCTTGGTTATCATGCTACTCTCATTATCACTCAAACACCATCGCAACTCCCTGGGAAGCATGCAGCCAGGCTGCAGACTAATATACCAGTTAGTTTCAAAATTATCCTACTCTACCTGCACAGGTACTCATTTTACTTCTGCCTGGGTGGAGAGAAGGATGCAAATCAGGGATCGGCTTCAATTGAAAGCGGCACCCATCACAAGCAAGTGCCAAGGCCTTGGAATTATCTCTCTCTGGCTGTTCTGAAGGAGGTTCAGGCCTCCCCTGTCATGGCCTACTGTTGCAGTAGTTGGCAGTGACCAGGCTGCTAGAGAAGTCTCCAAGAATCCACATGTTTCTGAGAAAATGTTTTTGATTTCTCATGGGGGGAAAAAACCTTTCCAAGGGAAAAAAATCAGAGCCACCAAAAACTGTAACTAACTAGTTTCAACTCTTGTTACTCATGCTTAGGTGAAGCTCAATAGATCATGCTGCACAGTAAATAACCCATGATGAGAGACCATTAAAGGGTCTTTAAAAATGCTCAACTTCTTTTTTGGCCAGGGGGATGAAGCCCCCAGGACCTCCTACCAGAGCATTCTCCCTTGACCCCACAGGGGAAAGGGTGACCCCTGGATCCTGCTCTTTTTCTGAGATTTTTGGGAATGGGTTCCAATAGTGGGCCAAGGAGAAGGGTGCTGGAAAGACAGCAAAGAAAAGCTGGTGGGCCACACAAGCTGGCAGGATACAGCATTGTATTTATGCTCAAATTGGGGCCACATCAACTTGCTGACTGCTGCAAATGTAATGTTTTGGACAAAATCCGGCACCTTTGTGCACCATTTTTACATTTAATTTTTTCCCCCTAATTATTTGCCATATATCCTGCACCCCTCTCCTCGAATGAGTCCACTAGTGTGGCCCATTATGGGAACCCGTTCCAGTATTTGTGGGCAGTTGTTTTTCTGTCTGGTGGGGACTGGTATTTTGGCATCTGGATTTGTCAGTTGATTCCATTCCATCAAATGTGTGGTGGTAGTCTGAGGACTTAGTGTCGGTTTACAATAATTTTACCTCTGAAGCTCATTTTGATGAGTGTGGTGTTTCATTATCAGATGAAGAATGAGCATTGTATGGCAAGCATTGGCAGTTTCACTAGAGGAGATGAGACATCCATAACATTTCTATTGAAACAGGCAGTGATTAGAATTTGTTTCTAACCAGTTTGACACTGATATCTCTACAGCGCAAGGGGAAAAGTGGTGCCATGTAGTGTTATATTACACGGTTTTCTTCTCTTTCAGCTGGATGGTTTCAAGAAGCACTTCAGCAGTCAGATCTACAACTATGGAAAGCAAGTGATAGTGAACTTGGTAAGTGTTCAGCAGATTTATTCATTCGTCACTGTGCAGGAAGGAAATAGCTGCAGGGATGAAAATCTTGCGCTAATCGGCGGATTTCCGCCGATTTTCCCGCCGATTTGGTCACCCGCGTGATTCGTGTAAATCCGTTGAGAAAAATGGAGGGGGGTGTTTAATATGTGTGAGTCTTCGTCAGATCCACCAAGGATCGAGATTAGATTTGAAACATCAGCAAAGTGCCTTCTAGCAAGTCAGTGGTGGCGAGTGACGCTGTGGTAGCATTCAATGACATGGATCTGACACTCTGAGAGAACAATGACACTCATCTCTCTCTATAGGATGAGTGTCTATAGAAAGACATTGTTTTCATAGGCCTTTGGCATTTGCCACGATGCGCTTCACGATTCTCAGCAGTCATGCTAATTTTAGCCATCACCGCCCCCCAAGACTAAGTAGAATGGACTTTATTTGATATGAACGTCTTCCCTGGAGTTTGCAGTGCATATGTCTTTAGTTGTCAAATTTCTTAAACTCTATCAAGGGAACATAATGTGTTTGTTCTTTTCACTTGGTGAAAAGTGAAACATTCAGTACTTACAAGCAGATACTTCATCTCATTTACCATTTCCCTTTCTGTCGACAACATGTGTTTTAAATGCCAGGAAATTGCTTCTAAGCCCCTCAAAATTGCTGAAAATCTTTTTTTTTGCCCCCTTGGACACACCCCAGCGGGGCATTGCCCCTGCACCCCGCAAGGGCCTCAGTGGTCCCTGGACACTGGCCTTTTTTCCTCTTTTTTCCTCTAAGCCGTTTTCATCCCTGTAGCTTTGTTGGTGTCTGGAATGCAGTTAGTTTGCAATGTTTTTATTTTTATATTGCTGATGTCATTTTTTTAAATAGCAATTTGAACATGTCATGTGCATCTCGGAGAGTTCTGTCTTGAAGGTTTGCTGTGTTAATAGTAAGGCAATGGAGACAAGAGACACAGACATGCTGAATGCATTAGGTACTTTGCTCCTTGGTTATAGCCACAGATTCAGTCGTCCTTCCATTGCAATGGGCAACATGATATCTGGTCATAACTGCATGTAGAGTCGTGAAGGTGGTGCTTATCGGCAGCCAGAGATGAAAGCCCCTAAACCAGATTGCTGTGTGTATGTGAATTGCTCTTTTTGAAGTTTGCTATTGACAGAAAAATGATTCTCCTTTTTCTGTTACAATTCATCCTTTCATCATTCTACTATTCCTGGTGTTGCATTACTTTCATCATTCTACTATTCCTGGTGTTGCATTACTTTCATCATTCTACTATTCCTGGTGTTGCATTACTTTCATCATTCTACTATTCCTGGTGTTGCATTACTTTCATCATTCTACTATTCCTGGTGTTGCATTACTTTCATCATTCTACTATTCCTGGTGTTGCATTACTTTCATCATTCTACTATTCCTGGTGTTGCATTACTTTCATCATTCTACTATTCCTGGTGTTGCATTACTTTCATCATTCTACTATTCCTGGTGTTGCATTACTTTCATCATTCTACTATTCCTGGTGTTGCATTACTTTCATCATTCTACTATTCCTGGTGTTGCATTACTTTCATCATTCTACTATTCCTGGTGTTGCATTACTTTCATCATTCTACTATTCCTGGTGTTGCATTACTTTCATCATTCTACTATTCCTGGTGTTGCATTACTTTCATCATTCTACTATTCCTGGTGTTGCATTACTTTCATCATTCTACTATTCCTGGTGTTGCATTACTTTCATGGATATGTGGGATGCTCCAGGTCAACCAGAAAGGCTATAAGCATTTTAAATTTAACAAAAGTGAATAGTTAACACTACACTGTTCCTAGTTTTGCATTTTATTGGTGTGTTCGTGTTTACCAGGTCAACCAGAAGGGCTACGAGCATTTGATGGAGAAAGCACTGGCCCAAACAGTCATCACCTGTGAGAATCCAAACATCAGGTGAAATATCAGGCTTTCATTTTGTTTTCTGCTTGTGCTACCTATTTTCATTTCAACCCAAATATTGCTCAAAGATGAACTACTGTGTGGAGAACATATTAAGGGGTGACTGCAAAAAGCTTGCTTATGATGAAGTATGGTTTGGTTTTGTATGGGAGTATTAATACATGAGGCAGTGACAGTTGATTTCCTTTGGGTTGCAGGTGCCCTGCAAACAGGTTTCAAGGAAGTGCACATGAAAAGTTTTATGCAGGGAGCTTCTGCCTTGAATTTCATTTTGATTGAATTATTCAATCCAGCACACAGTAGCTTTGAACTCGGCTAATTCATTCAGAGTCCATTTGAATTTTTGGTTCAGTATATTTCCAACACTTGAAGGTATGAGGTGTATGATTTCCACAAAGAGTGTGCCGAGATGAAGCAAGACTGGTTCATTCAACTCAAAGCCTTATAGAAAGTTTTGCTATGTATTTTCCTTAATGTTAGTAGGCATGAGGCATTTGACTTCCATGAGGTGTGCCAAGATGAGCTGGGATTGATTCATCCAATGAATATTTTAGTAGAAGTTTTGGTTATGTATTTTCCAACACTTTTGCAGGTATGAGGCATTTGACTTCCACAAGGAATGCTCCAAGATGAGGTGGGACCGCCTGTCCATCCTGATAGACAAGCTGGAGGCAGAAAGAAAGGAATTTGGGTATAAATTCCTGTGTGTCCTATGGACTCTCTTTTACCTGCCTGTGTACACACACACACACACACACACACACACACACACACACACACACACACACACACACACACACACACACCACTCCTTATATTCCCTATCTTGTTTTTCTGACTTACCCACCCACCCATGCCTCTTTCCCAATCTCTGCTTCCCTAATCTCTGTTCCCTCACTTCTGTCCTCTGTTGTTTACCTTCTTGTTTCTACCCCAGATGTCTGCCCCTTTTGATCTAAGTCTTCTCATCTCTACCTCTCAGACCTGTTTACTCTACGCATTGAGCGTAGTAAACTACGCATTTGCATACTATACTACGCAACTACGCAAGTCTATTGTTTCCTACGCAAACGGTATTGTTTCGGCTACGCATATCACAATCCGCAATTTTCATCATCTCGCTTGACAGATTTTTTTCCAACCCATGTTTTACTGCCAACCCACGTGCCACGGCCGTCCAGCAGGCGCTGAATCGGGCTGTTGAAGCGAAACTATGTATCTCTACAGGAGGACACTGGTCACCTAGGCATCCCGCAGCGCACGGCCTTTCCCAGGGCTGTTTAGTGTAGCCGCGCTGCTACATGATACTGGAGTAAGAAGTGGGTCAGGCAATCTTAAAATAACATTTGCAGGGAGGAGCATGCTTGGTGCGTGTCTCTCTCTCTCTGTGTGTGTGTCTCTCTCTGTCTCTCTCTCTCTCTCTCTCTCTCTCTCTCTCTCTCTCTCTCTCTCTCTCTCTCTCTCTCTCTCTCTGTGTCACTCTCTCTCTCCAACTCTCTCTCTCTCTCTCTCTCTCTCTCTCTCTCTCTCTCTCTCTCTCTCTCTCTCTCTCTCTCTCTCTCTCTCTCCCTCTCTCTCTCTCTCTCTCTCTCTCCCTCTCTCTCTCTCTCTCTCTCTCCCTCTCCCTCTCTCTCTCTCCCCTCTCTCCCTCTCCCTCTCTCTCTCTCCCTCCTCTCTCCTCTCTCTCTCTCTCTCTCTTCTCTCTCTCTCTCTCTCTCTCTCTCTCTCTCTCTCTCTCTCTCTCCCTCCCTCCCCTCTCTCTCTCTCTCTCTCTCTCTCTCTCTCTCTCTCTCTCTCTCTCTCTCTCTCTCTCTCTCTCTCTCTCTCTCTCTCTCTCTCTCTCTCTCCCTCCCTATCTCTCTCCCTCCCTCTCTCTCTCCCATAGTTTCGCTTCAACTAAGCAGCTGGATTTAGCGGTCAAGGGGAGGTAACTCTTCACTTGCATTGCCTCTTTGTATGCAAACCAAAAGCTGCATTTTTGCAATTGTCGGTCAGCGCAAAAAATACGCACAGTTTTATAAAAATACGCTTATCTGAACCAGTGAGTACGCTGAGGCAAAATTTGGGGTACCCAGGTCTGTCCAGGGCCCGACGCTGATGTTGGACACAAAAGTGACAAAAAGTAACGCGTCCGGGTTTAGGTGAAACTCCCCGGACAGGCTAAGTCAGTCAGGCGGGGTGGTGGGTGCGGCCTAGGCTGAGCGCTATCAGTAAAACCCGAAAAAAAAATTTAAGTAACAAAAATGTTATGGTTTTTTTAGGCGTTTTAGGACAAAAGAATCAAAATGGAATTAAGAACTTTTGACCCAAAAAATCCCGCAATAGCTATCCCCCGCAATAGAAAAAAAAAACGAAAAAAATTTCAAAGTTTAAAAAAAAGTAACAAAAATTATGTGTTTTTTTTTGCGTTTTAGGAGAAAAGAATCAAAATGGTCTTAAGAACTTTTGACCAAAAAATAGCAATAGCGCCCCCCCCCCCCCCCCCCCCCCCCCCCCCCCGCAATAGAGAGCCGACCCCGGAAATTCTACACATTCAATTACAAAACTACACATTTCTTCACTTTTGCTCACACAAACTACACATGCAAAGTTTTAGGGGTAAACAGGTCTGACCTCTGGTCACTACCCCAAAATTATGCCCCTTTTGATCTAAGCCTTCTCATCTCTACCTCTGGTCACTACCCCAAAATTATGCCCCTTTTGATCTAAGCCTTCTCATCTCTACCTCTGGTCACTACCCCAAAATTATGCCCCTCCAATTTTACCCTTAGATCTCTACTCTCTTGCCTAAACTCCAAATTTCTGCCTTCCCTGATTTCTGCTGTTTTACCCTTGCCCTCTTTGTCTCCACTCTTTGGCTCTCTTTTCCCTAGATTCTGCCCCCTTGCTTTCTACCCTTACATCTCAGCCCTCTTATCTCTGCTTCTAATCCCCACACCCTAATCTCTGTCCCCTCATTTCTGTCACCACCACCATCACCACTGCTACCCTATCACCACCACCATCACCACTGCCACCTTATCAACACCACCATCACCACTGCCACCTTATCAACACCACCATCACCACTGCCACCCTATCACCACCACCATCACCACTGCCACCCTATCACCACCACCATCTCCACTGCCACCCTATCACCACCACCATCACCACTGCCACCCTATCACCACCACCATCACCACTGCCACCCTATCACCACCACCATCACCACTGCCACCCTATCACCACCACCATCACCACTGCCACCCTATCACCACCACCATCACCACTGCCACCCTATCACCACCACCATCACCACTGCCACCCTATCACCACCACCATCACCACTGCCACCCTATCACCACCACCATCACCACTGCCATCCCCTCACCCCACCAGCACTGAGTGGACAGACTCTCCGTATCCCATGTGATTCCTCAAGATGCTGCTAGGTGACAAGACACTGACACATACAGAGCAGCGTTTTCCAACACAGCCACTGTTGCTATCATTGTGATCTATTACCACCACCACCACTGATCTACAAAGACATGGTGGTTGATTTCTGTCTGTCTGTTTGTGCAGCTACTTCATGATGCAGCAGGATGGGAAGGCACTCAGCACACAGAGTGGTGTGTTCCGCACCAACTGCATGGACTGTCTGGACCGCACCAATGTGGTGCAGTCACTCCTGGCCAAGGAAGCCTTGCTGGACCAGATGCAGAAGCTGGGCATCCTGAATGAAGGGGAGAAGATCACCCCACAGACTCCCTTTGACGGCATCTTCAAGAATGGTAGGACCTGCCCAGAAGATGTAGTGTACACGTTTTGGGGGCTATTGTGTAAAGATTGTGTAAACATTGTGTAAACATTGTGTAAACATTGTGTAAACATTGTGCAAACATTGTGCAAACATTGTGCAAACATTGTGCAAACATTGTGCAAACATTGTGCAAACATTGTGCAAACATTGTGTAAACATTGTGCAAACATTGTGCAAACATTGTGCAAACATTGTGTAAACATTGTGTAAACATTGTGTAAACATTGTGTAAACATTGTGTAAACATTGTGTAAACATTGTGCAAACATTGTGCAAACATTGTGTAAACATTGTGCAAACATTGTGCAAACATTGTGCAAACATTGTGTAAACATTGTGCAAACATTGTGCAAACATTGTGTAAACATTGTGCAAACATTGTGCAAACATTGTGCAAACATTGTGTAAACATTGTGCAAACATTGTGTAAACATTGTGTAAACATTGTGTAAACATGTGGAGAAATCAAAACTTGCCTTGCTCTTTCTCTGACTTGCTCTTGAGGTTCTGAGATCAATGAACTTGCTTGCCTAAGAGGTTGAAGGACCATAGGACTCTATCCATTCAATTCATTCTTTGATTCAATGAGGGGATTGGTTACACTCCATGTTGTGTGAACGCTCAATCAAGAAATCTGAAATGTGCATCATGTTGCAGTCTCCTGCATACTCTGTGCAGAGAGTGCTACATTTCTGTGTTTCTTTGCCTTGCAGTGTGGGCAGACAATGCTGACTATCTCTCCCTGTTTGCCTTGCAGTGTGGGCAGACAATGCTGACTATCTCTCCCTGTTTGCCTTGCAGTGTGGGCAGACAATGCTGACTATCTCTCCCTGTTTGCCTTGCAGTGTGGGCAGACAATGCTGACTATCTCTCCCTGTTTGCCTTGCAGTGTGGGCAGACAATGCTGACTATCTCTCCCTGTTTGCCTTGCAGTGTGGGCAGACAATGCTGACTATCTCTCCCTGTTTGCCTTGCAGTGTGGGCAGACAATGCTGACTATCTCTCCCTGTTTGCCTTGCAGTGTGGGCAGACAATGCTGACTATCTCTCCCTGTTTGCCTTGCAGTGTGGGCAGACAATGCTGACTATCTCTCCCTGTTTCCCTTGCAGTGTGGGCAGACAATGCTGACTATCTCTCCCTGTTTGCCTTGCAGTGTGGGCAGACAATGCTGACTATCTCTCCGTGCAGTATGCCGGCACTGGCGCTCTCAAGACTGACTTTACAAGGTGAGCAGCTTCATTCACTCCCGACTTTCCTTTCATGTTTGCTTTTAGCTGTCGACATTTTTGCCTCTAATGGGCTTCAGATGTGTCATCTACAATGATAGAATTTGAACTTCAGCAGTTCTTAGTTATTTTAATAAATGATGTGTGTGTGTGTGTGTGTGTGTGTGTGTGTGTGTGTGCATGTGTGTGTGTGTGTGTGCGTGTGTGTGTGCATGTGTGTGTGTGTGTGCATGTGTGTGTGTGTGTGTGTTTGAGTGTGTGTGTGTGTGTGTGTGTGTGTGTTTGAGTGTGTGTGCATGTGTGTGTGTGTGTTTGTATGTAAGGTGCTTGGGACTGAGGATTTGAGTAGGAAGTTAAACACATTTGAGCATGGTGTCTTTGAATCAGATTTTGCAAACTTTATGTTCAAAACTTTCTTTTAGCTGCCCCCCCTGGGATCTTGACAAAATAGTTGCCATGCTACTTCACTTCCATAAAGTAATCAGCAGTCTTTTTTGCGTGTGTTCTATGAAGTTATGGTCACTTTTTTTAGCTCTGCTATTTATGATATGTGTCCACCTGTGTATGGCTATTGGAAAACTTGCTGTGGTTCTTGACAGATTTGTCATTGTTGTTTCACAGGACGGGCAAGCGCTCACTGCAGGGGGCCATGATGGATGGCTACAACTCAGCCATCCGCTACTTCAAGAACAACTTCTATGATGGCTTCAGACAGGTAAGAACTGAAAACTGCCACAGATCTTCATTGACACTGAATCATGTCTCATTCCACCTCTTTGCTGTCTTTTCTTTAATGATGTGGCTCTCCGCTGCTCCCTATCACCCTTCTCTCCTTGCACTCATTGTTCTAAATTTAGTGGTCAAGTGATGGCCCTACATTGTTGCTAAATTTAGAACAACAATCCCAAATTTAGAACAAGGAGTAGAAAAACTGGAGAGCCAGCCCACACCTTCACTGGGTGGAGAGGGGCATTATGGGAAGGATGGGAGAGGTGGAGCGTAGTGTAGCATTTCAAAGTCAAGAGAGTTGGCAACTTGGGCTGATACAGTGCAGTCCGGATAAGCCGAACCCCTAGGGGGGGGGGGGTACAAAAAGGTTCGTGTTATCCGAGGTTAAGATGAGACGAATTTTCCAGCCTCCACTTCCTGTTATCCGAGGTATTGACAAATGAAATTTGTTACCAATATTTTGAGTATTCAGAAGTATGAAGGAGTTGAACTTATTCCGAAATGGAGACTTATTCACTAGTCTGGATACTGTGAAGTATCTTGAAGACATTGCAAGATTACATACATGACTGCCTCTGACACCTGCACACATTGCAATAATGAAGAACTATCATTTCCAAGTGATTCCTAAAGGCCTGACTTGGTACCACCCCTTTAACGATAGAATGCCGATGAAAGATAAAAACCAATGACAATCAATTAACTGAGACAAAGTCACAGAGACAAAAAACAGGCTGTGGATTGAGATGGAACACCTGCAAGAGCGGCCCTGCCAGACAGTAGCAGCCGTGCCAGACAATTAATGTCTGTCAGCAGACATCAGAGGGCCGCTGACAGGTTGCCCTGTTGCTGAATTCAGGACTGCTCAGACCCCTGCAGCCACTGGAAGGCGGCCGGTGGCACCAGGGAGCGTTGTGGTGAAGCCACCTTGACTTTCCTTTTATGTTTTTTCAAATTCTTCTGGAATGAGTTATTCGAGGAGCTGAAGAAAGCTTCCAGGTTTCCGACGTTTTGTCTAAACCGAGGTTTACATTCACAGGGGACAGAAAAATGATTCGTGTTATCCAAGGTTTTGTCTTATCCCAATTTGTGTTCAGCGAGTTAAATTTGTTGAAATAAAGAGCTCAGCTGGCCAGGGACAGAGAATCATTTCTGCTTATCCGAAAATTCGTGTTAAGCGAGTTTATGTAAAGTGGGTTGCACTGTAGATGGGTGGAAAGGTGTTTCATCACTGGTGTTAAGAAGAGTTTGGAATGAGTGCACTTTTATCCCATGCTTTTATCAAATGAGATCATTTTGCACTACGTTGTATTCACTTGTGAGTTTATAGATTTTTTCATGACACTAAACAAGGAAACACCTCATGAGTACAACATACAGCCAGAGCTACTTGATGGCCCCCTCATCAGCTGGAGCCCCTGGCTGCTGGAACCCCTGGCTGCTGGGCTTTGGGGACCTAAAGATTTCCACCAATTCCACTCTGACCATTGCTGTGAAGTTTTTTTTTGGCTTTTCCCATTAACTCAACTAGAGGGCTTCCAGTGGTATGAAGTCACAATAATCTTACTGGAAATACTGTCTGCAT
>JAWQFJ010007393.1:82500-110000 GCA_034096865.1 Theodoxus fluviatilis
TCCTCACATTCTGACGCATGCTTTCTCCAATGACATGTGATGTTGTGTACATCATTCAGTATGGGTAGAGTCCCCACATTCTGACACATGCTTTCTCCAATGACATGTGATGCTGGGGGTACATCATTCAGTATAGGTAGAGTCCTCACATTCTGACACATGCTTTCTCCAATGACATGTGATGCTGGGGGTACATCATTCAGTATGGGTAAAGTCCTCACATTCTGACACATGCTTTCTCCAATGACATGTGATGCTGGGGGTACATCATTCAGTATGGGTAGAGTCCCCACATTCTGACACATGCTTTCTCCAATGACATGTGATGCTGGGGGTACATCATTCAGTATGGGTAGAGTCCCCACATTCTGACGCATGCTTTCTCCAATGACATGTGATGCTGGGGGTACATCATTCAGTATGGGTAAAGTCCTCACATTCTGACGCATGCTTTCTCCAATGACATGTGATGCTGTGTACATCATTCAGTATGGGTAGAGTCCCCACATTCTGACACATGCTTTCTCCAATGACATGTGATGCTGGGGGTACATCATTCAGTATGGGTAAAGTCTTCACATACTGACACATGCTTTCTCCAATGACATGTGATGCTGTGTACATCATTCAGTATGGGTAGAGTCCCCACATTCTGACACATGCTTTCTCCAATGACATGTGATGCTGGGGGTACATCATTCAGTATGGGTAAAGTCCCCACATTCTGATGCATGCTTTCTCCAATGACTTGCAAAGACAGCATCAGCAGCACTCAGCAACCTTTTGGCCAGAGGACTAAGTAACTGAGTTGTGATCCAGGCCATGTAGGATTGCAGCTGCCAACAGTCCCTAAAAGCCTCTATACTGTTGTAGCTCAACCAGGTTTTCACTTGTCTAGCCATCCCCTTTCCATGCACTCACTGCCTAGGTCATCATGTGGATTCTCCATTATTTTACATGCCCAGGCTAGGTTCTTCCTTTTGAATATTTTCTTCCCTAACTTGTCTTGCTGTTGATCTTGTGGTTTTGTTTCATTGTTTTCTTTCACTGGTGCCTGCAAGCCTGTCAACTTGAGACTGCAAGAATTGTGCACTTTTGCCTAGAGAAGTCACATTATCATATGTCTGTATTATATTTCAGCTGCCTGTCATCTTCCTGGTGTGTCTGGCCATGACCATCATCAGCATTCTCATCCCTGATGGTACGGAGTCTGCTGTTTTCTCTGTCTGTTTGAAGGCATTGTGCACCATACTTTTCAGATTATGAGTATCCGTGTGCCAGACAGGATGAAACCGTGCATGGAATCGCCATTTGTCACTGTGCTTGAGAAAACAAGGCTACAGTTGGAAAATTTATGACAAAATAAGATAGAACCCAAACACCGGCGGTAAATGAAAGTCGCTTTAACACAAGGCAAGCACAGACGCAAATTTTCGACTTACAAGTCTTCTTCAGGCGTAAAACAAACACACCACTGAACTGTACAGGGTAAAATTTCAACTGAGCAGGGATACTTTACATTACTCAGTGGATGACGAGTGTTATGTTCCATAAAATCGTGAAACTTGTGAGAGTAAAAACAGCTCACGGTTACCACATGATGTAGGGAAGAGTTCGAGAGGGAAAGGGGGAGGGGGAGAGGGAGAGGGGGTGGGGGGTGGGGGTGTTGGTTTGGTTAAAAAGGGGGTGGGAGGAAGTGAGGGGGGGGGGGGGGCGGAAGTGAGGTGGTGATGTATGCGTGTGTGTGTGCGTGATTGTGTGTGAAAGAAGAGAAAGAAGTAGAGATGTGAAAGAGGGGTGTCAAATGGTTAAACAACTCACATTAAAATAAGTCACATTAAAATAAGCTTAGTACTTATCGTATGCTTAAGAAATGGGATACAACCTTCCATTACAAAGAGCTAGAATGCGGATACAAGAATGATATTGTTACGTCTACTCCCTGTGCGTTAATTGGAACAAAAGAGCAAATAAATAGATAAATAGATCAACGGTTAAAACTCGATGAGTGTCTACGTGGGTAAAAACAGAGTAAGTTAAAAGTGGATGTAGCAAATTTAAATTTCGTTCAGACCAAGAGGTTTCTTGGTACCCAGTTTGTGGATCACATAGGTCTCCATTTCTTTTCTCGCATTTGTGTCGTGTTTAAAAAGTTTCCACACCCCTCGCACCCGCACGTCCTGGACGGAATGGGTTGGTGAATTAAAATGATGTGCCACGGGTTTGTCTCGATTATGCCGTATGTCTGCGAGGTGTTCTGAAAAGCGAGTGTTGAGACTACGGCCAGTCTCTCCCACATATATTTTTGAGCATTTGTGACATGTAATTGCATAAACTAAATCTGTGGAGTGACATGTGAAGTATTTTGTTATGTGCATGTTTCCTTTGGGGCCTTGGATGTGGATGGAGCTATGCAGAAATGGGCAGGTCTTGCAGCTAGTGAGGTTGCAGGGGTGAGTGCCAGGCGGGTGATGGGCGGGGCCTGATAGGGAGGATCGGACGAGTATATAAGTATATAAGAATATATAATATATATAAGTTGTAGCATTCATTAATTAAGGCTGGTCTAGTACTAACCTCTCTTCTTGTGCATGCCTAATCTTGCAGGAATACATTATATTTTGTCATTACTTGATTAAATTATTATTAATTGATTCCTCCTGACCTTTTTCTTCTGGTTTTGAGAGAAAGAGACAGCGCGAGTGAAAGCAGTGACTGTTATGTGTGCAAGTCAGGCCTCATCCCATTAGAAATAAATTACCATACCCCTAGACTCAGAGGCGCTTGTAACATATATACTCGTCCGATCCTCCCTATCAGGCCCCGCCCATCACCCGCCTGGCACTCACCCCTGCAACCTCACTAGCTGCAAGACCTGCCCATTTCTGCATAGCTCCATCCACATCCAAGGCCCCAAAGGAAACATGCACATAACAAAATACTTCACATGTCACTCCACAGATTTAGTTTATGCAATTACATGTCACAAATGCTCAAAAATATATGTGGGAGAGACTGGCCGTAGTCTCAACACTCGCTTTTCAGAACACCTCGCAGACATACGGCATAATCGAGACAAACCCGTGGCACATCATTTTAATTCACCAACCCATTCCGTCCAGGACGTGCGGGTGCGAGGGGTGTGGAAACTTTTTAAACACGACACAAATGCGAGAAAAGAAATGGAGACCTATGTGATCCACAAACTGGGTACCAAGAAACCTCTTGGTCTGAACGAAATTTAAATTTGCTACATCCACTTTTAACTTACTCTGTTTTTACCCACGTAGACACTCATCGAGTTTTAACCGTTGATCTATTTATCTATTTATTTGCTCTTTTGTTCCAATTAACGCACAGGGAGTAGACGTAACAATATCATTCTTGTATCCGCATTCTAGCTCTTTGTAATGGAAGGTTGTATCCCATTTCTTAAGCATACGATAAGTACTAAGCTTATTTTAATGTGACTTATTTTAATGTGAGTTGTTTAACCATTTGACACCCCTCTTTCACATCTTTACTTCTTTCTCTTCTTTCACACACAATCACGCACACACACACGCATACATCACCACCTCACTTCCGCCCCCCCTCACTTCCTCCCACCCCCTTTTTAACCAAACCAACACCCCCACCCCCCACCCCCTCTCCCTCTCCCCCTCCCCCTTTCCCTCTCGAACTCTTCCCTACATCATGTGGTAACCGTGAGCTGTTTTTACTCTCACAAGTTTCACGATTTTATGGAACATAACACTCGTCATCCACTGAGTAATGTAAAGTATCCCTGCTCAGTTGAAATTTTACCCTGTACAGTTCAGTGGTGTGTTTGTTTTACGCCTGAAGAAGACTTGTAAGTCGAAAATTTGCGTCTGTGCTTGCCTTGTGTTAAAGCGACTTTCATTTACCGCCGGTGTTTGGGTTCTACTTTACGCGTCGCCTGCAGTCCAAGGAATTTAGTAAGACAAAATAAGATGTTTCAACCACAATATTAGTTTAACATACAGAGCCGTAGCCCTGTGTGGGACAGACAGGAAATAATGTAAGACCACAGGCGGGAACTGAATCCATGGCCTTTCGATTAGCGCCCCAAATACTCTACCAGCTGAGCTACTATGATCTGTGTTGTTTTCTCCTGTCTACACTGCCCTGTATCAGCGGCTGCTGTTGCGGTCTTACATGCCTGGATGACCCAAATCCCAATATTTAGTTGTGCTCATCTTTCCCAGCTGTCATGGGTCTTTCTCTCGTCAACCAGTCTATCCCGAGAGTAATGATTCATTCATGCATATTCCAGTAAAAAACAACAACAGCAAGAACATAGAGAAAATCTTTTATTTATAATAGCAATGTAAAGCTCAGGAAAGCAATTATGTAACAATGCACTGATGACTTTTATCAGCGTTTGCTCAAAAGCTGTTTTGCTTACATATGCCTTGTATTTCATGCACAGTCATATTTGTGAAGATGCAGAAAGGTCCAGAAATTGGGACTGTAGACAAAATATGTAATGGTCTAGAAATTGGGACTGTAGACAAAATATGTCATGGACTTGAGTGGCTCAATGCTTATGCACGCACATATATGTACATTCAATGGAAGATTTGCAGGTTGGGTCACTGCCTGAAGTCCAGAACTTTCCCTCTCTGTCTCCTGAGAGCTTTGGATTCATATCGGACCTTTTGTACATCTTGTGTTCTGTCCTTTGGTGTCTTCTGGTGGTCAGGCTGACAAAGACATTTTAATGGAAAGTAGTGTGATTTTTCTTTCACTTACAATGTGTCCTCTTGTATATTAGTGCCTTTAGCATAATGGCATTTATCCATTTAGATGTCCATTTTGGTTGAGTTATGGACATGAAATTCGTAATGGAGAGAAAATTATTCTTGTGAATATGTGAACAGTGGACTGACACATAAGATCAAATGAGAAGGGAAGAAACTTTACCATTGATTCGTGTCTTCTTTGTGTAGTCTACTCTGATTGCTTCAGCACTAATTCCACTTTGTCAGACTGTTTTGGAGGATTTCTAATAAGGATTTAAAACCGTTTTACAGTCAAACTTTCTCAGACCTTATTTGGTCATTAAGTTGATTAACAGAAAATTTCCCAGTAGTCTTTTTGTTTTTTTCAGAGAGGATTTCAGTCTGAACAGAAAATTTTTCAAACTTTCTCATAATTGATTAGGTCATAGAGAGATTTCCATTCATCAGACTTTCTCAGAATTGATTAGTAATGAATAGAAAAATTGCCCTGAGTTAAATTTTCTTTGGATAGATTCAGTCTCGAACAGATCAGTTCTCCTTATCAGCCTTGCTAAGAGCAGATATAGTCATAAACTGGAAAGCACCCCTCGGTCCAATTCTTAGAAGTGGATTAGTTGTGAATCCCTACTAAGATGGGTGCCAAATGAGTTGGAAGCGCAGTTTTCCATTTCCCTATCGACGCCTCACTTGTTCACTTGTTCCTGGCTGTTGCAGAACACAAGAATCCCTACTAAGATGGGTGCCAAATGAGTTGGAAGCGCAGTTTTCCATTTCCCTATCGACGCCTGACTTGTTCACTTGTTCCTGGCTGTTGCAGAACACAAGAGCGAGGAGATGCTGTACGTGCTGTTTTGGGGCGGCTTTGCAGTGGCCGCACTGGCGTTCATCTACATGTCTGGCAAGGTGTTTGTGGACCAGCCCCGCCTTGTTCAGAACAACCTCCACCTGGACTAGCTATATGGACCCCCAGAAATCATCATTGTGTGAGCAGCTCTGTTATAGAAGCACAAAGTCACAGGCTCACTTTTTTTTTAGTTGTCCCTCCTCATCACCGTCACCACGATTGACTTGGTTTTTGTTTAGTTTGCACAGGATTGCTTTATCCTGATTTGATGCGCTGTCTGATAGCCAATGTTCTCTCTTTGGTTTTTAAGAGGGAGAATTTTGGCTTGTGTAGAGGTTTGAAAACTTTTTTCTTCACTTTTTTAATTCTGGGATGAAGACCTTTGATTGGTGGTGATTCCTTTTGTAAGCAAATTGATAGATGTGGATGGAACAGTTTCTGTGCCATGGTCATCAGTGTATAGACAGAGACACCCACTTGCAAAGCAGGTCTGATGGGAGACACCTCTGTGATGTTACTGCCTGGAAAAGCCTATGGAAGCGTATGCTAATGGGAAAAGCCCCAAGCCTGACCTGCTTGATTTGCATTGTTGGAACATGGTGTCTAAATAAAACATTCTTGCCAGAATTTAGCAGTTGAGGAGATGCATTAGATAGAGAATTCCTTTCAGCACCAGGGCATGTTGACATACCACAAGCAGTACATTCAGTTGACCATGCTACCTGTCTGAGGCACCTGTGTGAATGCTTTAGTTCTAAACAGTGTTTGAAATACAAGTATCTTTAGAGTTTGTTGGCTTATGAAGCTTGACTTTCATTGTGTGGACTGACTTGGACATTTCTGAGAATGTCGACTCATGGTGTTTGATTTGTGAAGATCTCCGAGATTGAAAAGTAAGAAAAGCTAACGGATCAGATCCTGGGGTTTTATTGTGGATACCCCATGAAGAGGTGGTAGCCTCTGTGTTTGTTTTGTCTGACTTTGTTTTAAACAGATTGTTTGCTTTTTCACTTGCAAATGGCCTTGAAGAAGAATGACTGGATTGCTTGCAGTACAGACTTCCATATGTTGCCCTTATCAAGGGATGTTGCTTGCATAAGCATTTTGTAGCTTTCGTAATCATTTTGGGACCAGTGGTTTACTTTTATGGAATTTCGCAATCAGTTCTGCTTTTCAACAGAAAAGCTTGTCATTTTTCATCAATGTGGGGTCATACAAAGTTGCTTTCATTGCAACTGAAGACGATGCCCATGGAGCCATACAAAGGAGGCTTTCCCATACAGAATGACCATGATGTTGACAGAGTGTGGCTTGATGACATGCACTTCTCTACTACTGCATGGCAGTTCTGCCATTCCCAGACTGAGTAGCACAGCCACAGGCCTGCCTGCAACAGGGCCTGAACCCATAGTGAGACACCACTGAAGTAGGCCTACTCCTACAACTACATGCTTTGATGGTTGTCCTTCAGGTCCGAAGAAGACTTTTTCTTGCTGCAAATTCATCGATGGACTTGGAGGTGGCTCCACATTCCCTGTATGGATTCACAGAGCCTGGAGCATTGGAAGTTTACTTATAAAGACATGGCCTAGAACCTTAGTTGGACACATTTGAGGTCCTACAAATACATGTACTCACCAGGGAATTCATAAGCTGACATGCACTTAATCTCAATTTTAACTGAAAAAATATCCTTGATCTCAGCAGATGTTTATTTTTATTCCCATGTGGCCATCCTTTTCTGTGCATGCCAGATGACAACGAAACTATGTTACAGTGTTGGAGCCATGTGAATGTTCAGGGTCTGTAATGACCTAGCTGGCAGTGTTACACTCATGGACGTGCAAGACATTCAATTTGATGATGCAGCACAGTGGTCACTCTCAATGGAATGCTTATCTTTTGATATTCGCTTTGTACTGGAGTTTGTTGCAGGAAAGGAGAAAGGTGAAAAGGATGATTTTATGTTTTGTTGTTGATATTATGGTAGATTTATTTGGTAGGTCTTTTGTGGTCAATTGCACCTTGTTTGAAACCTTGAAACGAAATTGCCATCCCAGTGAACTCAGAAACCAGCTGAACAGTTCTTAATTAAATCATAAACCCTCAGTCTTATAAAGTGAGCCACCCATCTCAGTAGGTATAACCTGAAACAAGGGGGTGTGCTAACACCAGTCCTGTTCAACTATTTTTCCTTCATTACCTTACTCTTGAAGGTCATCTTCTATTCTGGTGCCGTGGCCCTTACACACCCTGGTGCAAGATCTTGCTTGGTGAGCCCAAGTCTGTTTTGAGGAATGTGGCTATGGACTCCAGGATAGGCTCATGCCAGCACATATGATGCAGCAATGGCAGCACATATGATGCAGCAATGGCAGCACATATGATGCAGCAATGGCAGCACATATGATGCAGCAATGCCAGCACATATGATGCAGCAATGGCAGCACATATGATGCAGCAATGGCAGCACATATGATGCAGCAATGGCAGCACATATGATGCAGCAATGGCAGCACATATGATGCAGCAATGCCAGCACATATGATGCAGCAATGGCAGCACATATGATGCAGCAATGCCAGCACATATGATGCAGCATTGGCAGCACATATGATGCAGCAATGGCAGCACATATGATGCAGCAATGGCAGCACTCTGCCCTTGTCCAGTGGTTCAGAGTGATTGGTCACTGTCACTTGCAGCTCCCAGTAGCAGTGTCCCAAGCTGCACGGGCCCTTGAGTGGCATCCTTGGGCAAGGTGCTTCACCTGCCTTGTCTCTCCTACCACAGAGTTACGTCAGTTATTAGGTGCTGCACAAGAGCGAGTAGGGTGAAATTCTACAAGAAAACTTTTCTTCTGTATAAAGGATACAATAAAGATTATCCCTCCAGGTTTACTGGAGGCCCTCACAGCTTTATCTGTGTGTGTGTGTGTGTGTGTGTGTGTGTGTGTGTGTGTGTGTGTGTGTGTGTGTGTGTATGTGTGTGTGTGAGTCTGTCTGTCTGTGTGTCTGTCCCGACTTAACCGCTGATATCTCAAAAAAACTACTGGACGGATTTTCTTGACATTTTGCACACTTACTGGAAGTTAGGTCCGATTGAATGTATCAAATTTTCAGAATCGAGGTTTGAAAAGAAAGTGACTTTTTAGGTCGTAAACTTGAAAACCCCCCCCTAAAATGTCCCTTGATGGAATGACGATATTTCGCCTTTTCCTTCACTCCCGTCGCCAGCAGCATTTCTCCCATGCTGTACGAGTGCTCACCAGTTACATAAATAGTTTTCGTGATCCTCCCCCCCCCAAAAAAAACGCCTTTGCTTTTTAAAAAAATACCGTTTTACAGTCAAAATTGGTGTCTCCAACCGCGCAGCCGGTCCGACTCTTCGAACATCCACTCCATCTCAGAGGCAGTGCGATAGAGTAGGCTTACACTACCAAGTTCTGTTCTTGTGGCCTAATGGCAGTGAATCGATATAAAACTTGGCAGAAATAGACCTTGAGTATCCTAAAATGTACAAGACCACTCAAATTTCATTAACTATCATCCATTTTTCTACAATTTACAGTGCAAAATACGAACTGAGGGGGTTTGCAGGAAATCATTTTATATCTGCTTTACAAATCTAAATTTTAAGATTTCCGGATTAGCTCACTCGGTAGCGCGTTGGATATGTTATTGTCGCTGGGACATGCATGGTTGTACGGGATGCGTGTACAGGTTTGAATCCGCACAGAAGCTTCTTTTTTTAAATGTGTGTTGGTATTCGAGAGAGAGAGAGAGAGCCACCCCACCCGTTGTTTTACACGTGAGAGGTTGCGGGTTCAAACCTTACTGGGGTTTTTTTCCCCCCTCTTTTCTCGAGAGGTTGCGGGTTCGAACCCGATATTAAAAAAAATAATTTTAATGCCAAAACCTGGAGGTTCAGCGCCAGCGGTTTTTATATTATTATTTGGAGAGAAAAAAGTGACCTCTGCCTGTGTTCCCACTGTGAATCCTGAGGTAGTCATGGTAAATCCCAACCATCATCTGAGGGCCCTTCCATGACAGTTTACAGAAAATTCTACAAGTTCACTCAGAGGAAAAACAGCCAACTTTCAGAGTTTTCTAATTCCCTCCACAGGCAGCTAGTTCAACATGATATTCATATGTTGAACAAGTGATTTTTAAACATTGCAAGAAAATCCTTTGTGGTCCTCGAAATTGTTTGAGTTCATGCATTGCTGATTTTGGGGTGGTGGTGGTGGGAAGACATGACCACAACCAGCCTCTGCAATTAGTGAACATCAAGTGGAATCTGTAATGTTTAATGCCAGGTTTACTTGCTGTATGAAGCCAAGAGCATTACTATAACTACTGTTACATCTGTTGACAAAAATGTGGTAAAAGTACCCAGTTATATTGCTGCTTGATGCATCTATTTCTTCTATATTTATGAGTAGTATGTGACTTGCTTCTTTCCTTTCTTTGTCAGATCCGTGTTTTTAAAAGCATTCCAGATATGAAATGATGTTGCAGACGGTATCGAGTTCGTGCATCAGTGAATAAATTTGGAGTGATTTTATTATTAGGAATATTACCAATAAACACTGGAAATATTTTGTTTTTCCTCAAAAGTGTTGGATTCTAGTCTACATGTATGTCATAGGGTTGTACACAGGTTATTTTGATTTGAATAACTTACTGAGATAAATGGTCTCTAGAGATGTCTAGTTTTTTCTTTCTTTCTTTTTTCGTTTTCCCCATCCCCACCCCCCATCCCACCCCCACCCAACCCCCCACCTCCCATGACATAAAGTCTTGCATCTCATGCAGAATATGTGTATCCCAGATAGTTAACTTTTTATGATTTTTTTTTTCCCCATTGAGTTTTGAAATCTTGTAACTTGATTGTGTCATCTCTGAGACACAAGTTTTTTTGGTTTTGTTTTAAGAGACACTTCAACATATCTTGATTGCTGCATTCAGAGAGAGGTAAGGCTATACATGTACATTCTGGCACACATTCACACTGTAATTAAATGGGATGAACAAACCTGAAGGATTGGGTGATGAGTACAGTGCACTGGAAATAGTGTTGGCTTTCAAGCAGTTTTCATGAAGGCAACTTTATCACCTTATGCCATCTGTACAGATATTGCTGTGACTAATGTATTTTGAACATGTATGACCAAGATGTATGCAGATACACATTAATGAAAAATTTTGATAACATAACTGCATATAAAACATCAGGTGAATGGACATTATGTCACAATAGAAATTGTTATATATTTTAGGCTGGGATTTATCTGCTTTGATTTAGAAATGTAGGATTTGTTTGTAGGAATTATGTTCTAGTTTTTAATTCAATGGACCATTTTACAGATACTCAAATCAGTTATTTTTCCACATCAGGAATGCAGTTCTGTAGTTCATGAAGATGTAATATATTGCACTGTATTTGACATTATATATGAACAGGATTTTTATACTGCAGAAGAGAGGTACCTGCCTTGTACAAAGATGTTTATTCAACATCAGTTGCAGCTGTGTAATTGAGAGTTTGAAGATTCAGTGAATTAAAGGTGATATACTTGACTAACTGCCCCTTTGGGCATTCCATTATGAAAGACAAGCCAAGAATATATCCTGGGTTTGAATGAACAAGTCTGTCATGTCAAGGGTTAAAGTTTTTTCCACCTCAATCAGTGTGGGTGCTAAGCACAGACACCACATATCAACTGAAAATGAAATTGCCATTTGCATAATGACCAGAATTTGCCTTTCTTCCAGTTAAAGATATCATGTTTTACATAATTAGTATTCAGCAGATTCTCCATCAAACTCTGGCATTTGAGCATTGCAGAACTATTGCAGAAGAGCACACCAGATGCAGTCCCATTTACAGTTTGCAAGACTGCCTCGAAGCAATGCTATTGAAACCAACAGTTTAACTTTGTGAAACGTAATCTTCCTGAGAAACTATAGTTCCTCTCTCTGCAGAATTTGAATGGCTGCCCTCATTGTTTGGTCCAGAAGACCCAGGAATTCTTTCCACATTCCCTGTGAGTAGAATCAGTTAAAGAAGATCATGCAGTGTGCTTGACCCTACAGTGCATGCTTCTTGAAACCACTACTCCTAGGAGCACGAGTCCACAGGCTGAAGAGTCATGCTCCAGTCTTGGACTACTTGCATGGGCAAAGCAGCCTATGTGCCAATACGCTGTTGATCTGTCTCCAATGTTATGCCTGTGGTAAAAATGGCTGACCAGAAATTTTTTTCCAACAAATGAAAAAAAAATTATACAGTTGAAAAGTAAACTGAAAACAATAGTTCGGTGACATTCAAATTTTCAGAGGTCTTGAGAAACCGCCTGTCTGTTTACTGAATACTGATACTATGGGCACTTAGATCAACTTGAAAGACTCCAGAGTTGGTCAAACAGCTTTGAACCAGATCTTTCCCTTTGGTGTCCTACCTTGGAACTCTTATGGACAAAACTTGTCAGGAACTGTCACATCATGGAAAGAATCCACCAGACTGTTCAGCAGAGATCCTGCGTCACACACACCAGTCTTAGATTCTCAAGTCTGCTTCAAAGATTCCATGAACCTTCCTTTCACTGCTTGCTATGACTGTGCTTCAAACACACACCTACATAATTCGCAAGTCAAGTATACACACACACCAGTCTTAGATTCTCAAATCTGCTTCAAAGATTCCATGAACCTTCCTTTCACTGCTTGCTATGACTGTGCTTCAAACACACACCTACATAATTCGCAAGTCAAGTATAACCCATAACTTTCACAATAAACATATGGAGGTTTGGTCAACTTGTATTTGTAGTCAGAAACAAGTCCAACTTGTTCAGCATCCAAACATCTGGGACCAACTTTGGGCAGATGTAAAGTTTTGGGAACGGAAGACTGGGACATGTGGAAAGGTTTGTCTCAAGTTGTGAACAGCGTGTTGTAACGGCCATTGAGCACAGATTTCGTGCCGAAAATGCATGGAGGCTTTTGGCCTGCTGTGGAGAAGTGACAGAAATAATGAAATTTGAATCTGGCCCGCTGTCTTTTACTGGCAATTCCACAGGCAGCTGCTGATGTGATACAGAATGTCTAGAGTGCCTTTGGATAATCGGGGAACATTATGTGTTCCACCTTAGGTTGCTTGTGATTTTTTCCCTTGATTAAAAAACAACAAACAAACAATTATTTATAAAACCAGTTATGAGAGTTTGTTTTGATTTGCTTTGTGTATGTCAGGAGTGGAAACGTACATGCCTAGCCAGAACTTTTACCCTGCTGCCCTTTGCCTAGCTAGACAAGGAGAAGCAGAGCAACAATTGTGTCATATTATGTCATGTTTTTAAAGTTCAAGCTTTGGGCTGCAGGTATTCCACGCATGAAATTTGAGAATTAATGATATCATGAGTATAAGTTTGCTCTGCTATGAAGAGTTTTGTGACATTCTGTTCCAGCTCTTCAACAGTGTCATCTTTATTTTGCAGGTTACCAGAATAATATGGCTTAAAAATGAATTACTTAGCAGGGAATAAGGAGGTTGCGGTGTTAGAAATTCTTTCTGATTAAAAGGAATTTGTTGTATCCATTGACTGCATTCATTAATGGTGGGAAGGTGACTTACATGTTTCCAGGTTGTTCTTTCACTGCAAACTGATGTGGTTCATTGAGTGACTTTTTGTTAAAAGCTTTTTCTGTGAACCTCTAATCAAGAATGCATGGCATCCGAGACTAGATAGTGTGTGTATGAAATTGTCACATTTTCCTCATCACCACATACAACTTGATTTCAATATTTGTCTAAAGAGATGAAAATAAATAGTTTCAGTTACTGTATATGCCATTTGTAGTGTTTAAATTTTGTCAATTTTTATTTTTGTCATCTTTCTTGTAGTGTTCATACATTATGTACAATGCTGTGTCATGGCTATTTTGCTGCTGCCTATATTCTTTCTCAGAGACACTTTTGCATACCTACTCAAGACATAAAGCTATGTACAATGCTGTGTCATGACCATTGTTACAAGCCGGACCTGCTCGTCTTAAAATGCTTCATTGAAAAGGCAAAGGTCTAGGGGAATACTCTCGGTCCACTTGCAACACTTTCTCACACAATCTTTCCATCTGACACGAACGAGACAGAAAGACGGTGAGGACGTAGGTCAAATATCAAATCACTTTAATTTGTACTCCAAAGTAATCATGAATGAATACGGTTAGTAAGACTGACAATCATGAAGAACAACAATAATTATACTCATCATCTAAGAAAATGGCCCGCCAGCCGATCAATGGGATGACTTATCTGCTCTGAAGTGGATAACGTGTCCTCTCGAGGCCGTTTCTGCCGTTGCATGCAAACGCACCCTACGGCGTGTTGACCGTGGTTCGATCAGCACTCACGAGGGCTCCTGCCTTCGGGATCTTTGTCGTAGTGGTTCTGGAGGCGTTGGCAGGAAGAGAGGGGGAAAAAGGGGGTAGCATATTTATTCTTTCACAAGCATAGCATCTGTATTTTTTCTCAAAGCATAGCAACTGTATTCTTTCACAAAGCATAGCAACCGTAAGTGTTGGCTGAGGTATCTTCGCCCTGGGAGACAGGCACTGCAAACTGCATATCTTCGCCCTGGGAGACAGGCACTGCAAACTGCATATCTTCGCCCTGGGAGACAGGCACTGCAAACTGCATATCTTCACCCTGGGAGACAGGCACTGCAAACTGCGTATCTTCGCCCTGGGAGACGTGAGAGTGGATTCGCATTGTTCTCTCTCAACATCGAGTGCCTCTTCGTGCAGGGATGAGTGATGACGTAACTCTTGGGGCGGTTGGGATGACGCAATTGTTGGTGCGGCTGTCGTTCATTGAAGGTGTTATATGCAGTGCGCGCTTTGGCGCTGGTCTGCAGGGACTTATATAACTTTCGCGTGGACGTCTTCGAACACAGTCACCTCCCAACCAATGGGAGCACTCGGGCCACACCCCCACATTCCCACTGTCCAATCACAGGGCCCATATATAAAACGAGGTCTTACCTCGCAATGTCTTCAGAGCAGTTTTCATTGCAGCCAATCAAAGGCTGGCGGACCATAATAACTCTATCATCATTGATCTGTTACGGCTGGCAGGCCACACTAACTCTCTTTATCCACAACAGGTTAGTCATGACAAAGGATAAACTTAATCCTAGGGGGAGGGGTGATCTCGCCACAACTATCTTGCTGCTGCTTATATTCATTCTCAGAGACACTCTCACATACATACTAAAGGCATAAAGCTACGCACAATGCTGTGTCGTGACTATTGTGCTGCTGCCTATATTCTTTCTCAGACACACTCGCATACATACTAAAGGCATAAAGCTATGTGCATTGCTGTGTTATGACTACCTTACTGCTGCCTATATTCTTTCTCAGAGACACTCTCATACATACTAAAGGCATAAAGCTATGTACAATGCTGTGTCATGACTATCTTACTGCTGCCTATATTCTTTCTCAGAGACACTCTTGCATACCTACGAAAGGCATAAAGCTGTCTCCTCAACACTGGCACCAAGCTTGGCAAGCAATTCTAACAAGACTTGTAGCCATTCTTATTTGACACATGAAAAATGTGAAATGTTATTGTATTCATCTTCCCAAATGGTCTTCTACCTTCTCACAAAATACTAACGCCCATGGAAGGCTTCTTGTCCAGATTTAACCAACATGTCTTCAATTTGGCTGCACCTGAATAATTTTGGGCTTTTCCTTCAAAATTCATACATTTAAATCCTCAGAAAGTAGTTGACGATTTGGCTGCGTGATGAGTCTAGAGAGGGAAACTGAATGGATGAGTGGATGACGCTTGATTGCCAAGTATTGGATTTTATCGGCTGTAATTAACTGTGGGTTATGGGTAAAAAGATTCCTTGCATCTCCCTGTGCAGTTCATTAAAGGTGAATCACAAGAAAAAAATCAAGACATTCCTCGCGCTTACTCTAAGCAGCTCTAGTGATTATGACAGTCATTGGCCTGAAACTGCCTACAAAGGCTCATCAGCCAGCAATCCCCATTCATTTATGACAGTCATTGGCCTGAAACTGCCTACAAAGGCTCATCAGCCAGGAATCCCCATTCATTTATGTCAGTCATTGGCCTGAAACTGCCTACAAAGGCTCATCAGCCAGGAATCCCCATTCATTTATGTCAGTCATTGGCCTGAAACTGCCTACAAAGGCTCATCAGCCAGGAATCCCCATTCATTTGTGTCTTCATGGTTTGCAGTGTTAGGCCAATTGACTGTAAAATCAATGGTGGTGGATGGAGAATGAGCACATCCGATAATATTTCTGCAGTCATTCACCCTGCACAAATCAGTTTTGGACGACTTGGTGGGTTTATTCTTACTCTGATCCAATAGAAGGCCTGAGAAGAAGATATTATGCACACTTGGATGGGTGGATGGATGGATGGATGGATGGATGGAGCGAGCTGTGCAGGCTATATAAGGCCACATTGTTATTAAAGATATTTACTTGTACTATAATCTTTTTTTGACATACACGATTACCATGAAAACAGTTAATAGAGAAATATATATTTAAGAAAGGACATATTAGAACTCAGATGAAACTAGAACTGGAAATTTTTCACAAAGCTTATCGCACAAAGGAATCTTAAAAAAATTTTGAGTCTGGTTAATCCACTCCTTAAAATATGCAAGCTGGGCACACTCCACCAGAATGTGCCACATGGTGAGCCTGCACTGGCAGGCATGGCGTTCTGGGGGAGGCTATGACTCCCAACAGATAAGTCAGTCGGGAAGGAATGGCTGATCCTGGAATGGCAGAGCTCAACCTCTTCTCTTCTGGTGAGTGACGGGAGGGCGAGGTGCTCAGCCCACACCCAATAACTTCCTGAAGTTTATCATGTGCTCTGCCATCCCAGGTGGTTGAAAAGGTAAAGGTAAAGGTGTGATTTTATATAGCGACTCATCACCCATGTCTGGGTCTCAAACTGCTTTGCACTTTACCCCCTGATCACTGGGTCTCAAACTGCTTTACACTTTACCCCCTGATCACTGGGTCTCAAACTGCTTTACACTTTACCCCCTGATCACTGGGTCTCAAACTGCTTTACACTTTACCCCCTGATCACTGGGTCTCAAACTGCTTTACACTTTACCCCCTGATCACTGGGTCTCAAACTGCTTTACACTTTACCCCCTGATCACTGGGTCTCAAACTGCTTTACACTTTACCCCCTGATCACTGGGTCTCAAACCACTTTACACTTTACCCCCTGATCACTGGGTCTCAAACTGCTTTACACTTTACCCCCTGATCACGGGGCATCTTGATCAATCCTTTGCTAGTACCTCACATCAAAAATAGTGACAGACAGTTAAGACGCACACAGTCAGGTACCAGCACCAACCCCACTCACTGGGGAGCATTCCAACCCGATGCTGGCACTTGGCTGAATACAAGGGTAAATCGCACTATAATTTGCCAACATTGCCCTCTCAGGTACCCGGTTTTACTCCTGGGTGGGGAAAACCAATGCTAGTTGAGCATCTTGCTCAAGGATGCAACTCTGAAAACCACGCAGCTTTGAACGCCATACTCCCTAGCCCCAAGCGACTGCAGGTCAAGCACACTCAGCCACAGAGCCTGACAGAAGAATATATTTATTGATGCAGGGTACTAGGTCACCTGCCAGGATTCTGTCTGGGGATGGAGGAAGGGAATGCATACATGTAATTAACAAGTGCAGAGACAACTGGCAACACACTCGGCCTCTTCTCAATGAGTTTTGGCTGAATCTCCTTACTTGTACTCGACACATGATGTTTATATCACAACAAAGCACAAGATATATAAAATCAATTTAATAAACCATACAAGCACCTGTAAGGAAATGAATGGATACACATTCTTCTCTGTACATCATATTTAACTAGAACTATTGAGTAATGCTTTCAATGGACGGGAAGCTGTAAAAAAATGAAATCTTGGTGAGAAATTCACATCTGACAGCACAAGCATACATGTATGGAATTCTGTACATGGCACTATCTACACTTTATTATAAAACATGAAATTCACAATGTCCCAAGACAAACGACTACTCATTCCTGTGGAGAAGTAGTGTGAGGACATAACTTTTTTTGTTCCTTCAATTTTCTTTGCAATAAGAATTTCTCAAATGACTAAGCAGAGCAAAAATATATATCAATTTATATATTCATGGAAAACCAACTCCATACTTCCACAAAGCATGTACATTAACATTACAATGCATTGATGAAATTAATTTTCCCTTTCACTACACATCTTAATCAGGAGCAAGTCTTCACACAGAGAACACAATTTGTATCACAGACAAAGTAAAAGAGTAATTTGATTTTCAAATTATGTTCTTTACTTATATTTCTTGGATTCTTGCTTTCTTCTTCCTGGGACATTACAATCTGCATCACAGAACATCAAATGGACACTTGAGATTTTCAGTCACAACTTAATTATCTGCAACCTTTCACCAATCTCCCTCTGATGTTGCATGGATGGACATCATAAAGAACTTGCAATTTTTTCCACCCAGAGCATGACAAAGGGTAATGGTTGCGAATCAAAGCACAAAATTTCCTATGGAACGGCAGTATGTGACTTGCACCTTGTAATGCCATATACCTGTCCCACGTTCCCTCAAGAATAGTCTCTGAATGGTGTCTTACCTAGAAACAATACTTTAAAAATAATGATCACTGTAGAATGTTGAGGCTGTTAGCATTATGAACCAGTCCCTCATTCTGATTCTTTGCATGTGCTGTCCTGGCACCTTCACCAGAAACCCACTTATTTTTTTATGATGATCACTGCTAAATATCAAAGCTTTGCAGTATTTGCTTCAGACAACCATCACCAGCAGCCTCTTGACACAACCCTTGTATATCAATGTTCCACGAGTTATGAACAATGTTTCTCCATATTGAAGATTTTGTGCAAGTCACTGTGACCTGTAATTTTGATTTAGTCAAAAGAATTTCTATGATTAACGTATCAAAATGTTGCCTATCTTATAGGGATCAGTTCACAATACAACATGCCCCTTCCATGCTATGGATTCTTCTTTAACAAAATCAAAATGTCTTGAAAGTACTCAGCCCTGCAGGCTATGGGATAGAGAAAGTCGTACCTAGAGAATGGTATTTTGTGCCACTCCATTAGAGATTCCAAACCAGGGCTGCTTTGCTTATCAAGACTCTTTTATCAGCTCCTCAGATGGACATTCATTTCTATCATATGGCCATCCATTCCTACACAGTTCTCCAATACTCCCCCATGCCATTTTGCTTGCTGCCTGCTTCCTTCTTTGTCTACATTTTAGAACTTCATGAAACTTTCCAATGAAGTAGCAAAGACAACTTCCAAGTAAATATTTCCAGGTCGTTTCTACTTCAGTAAAGTAAAGTGTTGGGTTTTTTTACCACACAAAAAACCTGTTTCATATCCACAACTTTGCACAAATAAGTGCTATGACAACATGAACTAGCCTGCATCAAGAACTTGCCCATATTTCTCCCTGGTACAATCTATCATAAACACTGAGACCTACAATTCATATCATTTTCCAATCCATTTCTCAGGTCCTGCCCTCCAAAGCAACACAAGCAGTACTTTCTGGTAGAGCATCCATCAATGCCTATATGACTTTCTTCTCCACAAATGGTCTGTCCACAATGGTGGTCACCAGCTGGTTCTCAAAGATAAAGATCTTGATGCGGTGGAAGACGATGAGGAAGAGAAAGAGGACAGCAGCGTACTGCACCCATCCCCACTTGATCAGGTACCAAAAACCTGGAGTGTAGCTGACATGCAGTCAAGGAAATCTGACTTACTACAGGTAAACAATCAAGAGGACCAACAGTGGCAGAAATGGTAGAGACAGCAGAAAGTGCCAGAGGAGTAGGAGTAGAAAAGACAACAGAAAGAGCCAGAGGAGTAGCAGTAGAGGAGACAACAGAAAGAGCCAGAGGAGTAGCAGTAGAGGAGACAACAGAAAGAGCTAGAGGAGTAGCAGTAGAGGAGACAACAGAAAGAGTCAGAGAAGTAGCAGTAGAGGAGACAACAGAAAGAGCCAGAGGAGTAGGAGTAGAAGAGACAACAGAAAGAGCTGGAGGAGTAGCAGTAGAGGAGACAACAGAAAGAGCCAGAGGAGTAGCAGTAGAGGAGACAACAGAAAGAGCTGGAGGAGTAGCAGTAGAGGAGACAACAGAAAGTGCTGGAGGAGTAGCAGTAGAGGAGACAACAGAAAGAGCCAGAGGAGTAGCAGTAGAGGAGACAACAGAAAGTGCCAAAGTAGTAGCAGTAGGAGACAACAGAAAGTGCCAGAGGAGTAGCAGTAGACGAGACAACAGAAAGAGCTGGAGGAGTAGCAGTAGAGGAGACAACAGAAAGAGCCAGAGGAGTAGCAGTAGAGGAGACAACAGAAAGAGCCAGAGGAGTAGCAGTAGAGGAGACAACAGAAAGAGCCAGAGGAGTAGCAGTAGAGGAGACAACAGAAAGAGCCAGAGGAGTAGCAGTAGAGGAGACAACAGAAAGAGCCAGAGGAGTAGCAGTAGAGGAGACAACAGAAAGAGCCAGAGGAGTAGCAGTAGAGGAGACAACAGAAAGAGCCAGAGGAGTAGCAGTAGAGGAGACAACAGAAAGTGCCAGAGGAGTAGCAGTAGAGGAGACAACAGAAAGAGCCAGAGGAGTAGCAGTAGAGGAGACAACAGAAAGAGCCAGAGGAGTAGCAGTAGAGGAGACAACAGAAAGAGCCAGAGGAGTAGCAGTAGAGGAGACAACAGAAAGAGCCAGAGGAGTAGCAGTAGAGGAGACAACAGAAAGTGCCAGAGGAGTAGCAGTAGAGGAGACAACAGAAAGAGCCAGAGGAGTAGCAGTAGAGGAGACAACAGAAAGAGCCAGAGGAGTAGCAGTAGAGGAGACAACAGAAAGAGCCAGAGGAGTAGCAGTAGAGGAGACAACAGAAAGAGCCAGAGGAGTAGCAGTAGAGGAGACAACAGAAAGAGCCAGAGGAGTAGCAGTAGAGGAGACAACAGAAAGTGCCAGAGGAGTAGCAGTAGAGGAGACAACAGAAAGAGCCAGAGGAGTAGCAGTAGAGGAGACAACAGAAAGAGCCAGAGGAGTAGCAGTAGAGGAGACAACAGAAAGAGCCAGAGGAGTAGCAGTAGAGGAGACAACAGAAAGAGCCAGAGGAGTAGCAGTAGAGGAGACAACAGAAAGAGCCAGAGGAGTAGCAGTAGAGGAGACAACAGAAAGAGCCAGAGGAGTAGCAGTAGAGGAGACAACAGAAAGAGCCAGAGGAGTAGCAGTAGAGGAGACAACAGAAAGAGCCAGAGGAGTAGCAGTAGAGGAGACAACAGAAAGAGCCAGAGGAGTAGCAGTAGAGGAGACAACAGAAAGAGCCAGAGGAGTAGCAGTAGAGGAGACAACAGAAAGAGCCAGAGGAGTAGCAGTAGAGGAGACAACAGAAAGTGCCAGAGGAGTAGCAGTAGAGGAGACAACAGAAAGAGCCAGAGGAGTAGCAGTAGAGGAGACAACAGAAAGAGCCAGAGGAGTAGCAGTAGAGGAGACAACAGAAAGAGCCAGAGGAGTAGCAGTAGAGGAGACAACAGAAAGAGCCAGAGGAGTAGCAGTAGAGGAGACAACAGAAAGAGCCAGAGGAGTAGCAGTAGAGGAGACAACAGAAAGAGCCAGAGGAGTAGCAGTAGAGGAGACAACAGAAAGAGCCAGAGGAGTAGCAGTAGAGGAGACAACAGAAAGAGCCAGAGGAGTAGCAGTAGAGGAGACAACAGAAAGAGCCAGAGGAGTAGCAGTAGAGGAGACAACAGAAAGAGCCAGAGGAGTAGCAGTAGAGGAGACAACAGAAAGAGCCAGAGGAGTAGCAGTAGAGGAGACAACAGAAAGTGCCAGAGGAGTAGCAGTAGAGGAGACAACAGAAAGAGCCAGAGGAGTAGCAGTAGAGGAGACAACAGAAAGAGCCAGAGGAGTAGCAGTAGAGGAGACAACAGAAAGAGCCAGAGGAGTAGCAGTAGAGGAGACAACAGAAAGAGCCAGAGGAGTAGCAGTAGAGGAGACAACAGAAAGAGCCAGAGGAGTAGCAGTAGAGGAGACAACAGAAAGTGCCAGAGTAGTAGCAGTAGAGGAGACAACAGAAAGAGCCAGAGGAGTAGCAGTAGAGGAGACAACAGAAAGAGCCAGAGGAGTAGCAGTAGAGGAGACAACAGAAAGAGCCAGAGGAGTAGCAGTAGAGGAGACAACAGAAAGAGCCAGAGGAGTAGCAGTAGAGGAGACAACAGAAAGAGCCAGAGGAGTAGCAGTAGAGGAGACAACAGAAAGTGCCAGAGTAGTAGCAGTAGAGGAGACAACAGAAAGAGCCAGAGGAGTAGCAGTAGAGGAGACAACAGAAAGAGCCAGAGGAGTAGCAGTAGAGGAGACAACAGAAAGAGCCAGAGGAGTAGCAGTAGAGGAGACAACAGAAAGAGCCAGAGGAGTAGCAGTAGAGGAGACAACAGAAAGAGCCAGAGGAGTAGCAGTAGAGGAGACAACAGAAAGTGCCAGAGGAGTAGCAGTAGAGGAGACAACAGAAAGAGCCAGAGGAGTAGCAGTAGAGGAGACAACAGAAAGAGCCAGAGGAGTAGCAGTAGAGGAGACAACAGAAAGAGCCAGAGGAGTAGCAGTAGAGGAGACAACAGAAAGAGCCAGAGGAGTAGCAGTAGAGGAGACAACAGAAAGAGCCAGAGGAGTAGCAGTAGAGGAGACAACAGAAAGTGCCAGAGGAGTAGCAGTAGAGGAGACAACAGAAAGAGCCAGAGGAGTAGCAGTAGAGGAGACAACAGAAAGAGCCAGAGGAGTAGCAGTAGAGGAGACAACAGAAAGAGCCAGAGGAGTAGCAGTAGAGGAGACAACAGAAAGAGCCAGAGGAGTAGCAGTAGAGGAGACAACAGAAAGAGCCAGAGGAGTAGCAGTAGAGGAGACAACAGAAAGAGCCAGAGGAGTAGCAGTAGAGGAGACAACAGAAAGAGCCAGAGGAGTAGCAGTAGAGGAGACAACAGAAAGAGCCAGAGGAGTAGCAGTAGAGGAGACAACAGAAAGAGCCAGAGGAGTAGCAGTAGAGGAGACAACAGAAAGAGCCAGAGGAGTAGCAGTAGAGGAGACAACAGAAAGAGCCAGAGGAGTAGCAGTAGAGGAGACAACAGAAAGAGCCAGAGGAGTAGCAGTAGAGGAGACAACAGAAAGAGCCAGAGGAGTAGCAGTAGAGGAGACAACAGAAAGAGCCAGAGGAGTAGCAGTAGAGGAGACAACAGAAAGAGCCAGAGGAGTAGCAGTAGAGGAGACAACAGAAAGAGCCAGAGGAGTAGCAGTAGAGGAGACAACAGAAAGAGCCAGAGGAGTAGCAGTAGAGGAGACAACAGAAAGTGCCAGAGGAGTAGCAGTAGAGGAGACAACAGAAAGAGCCAGAGGAGTAGCAGTAGAGGAGACAACAGAAAGAGCCAGAGGAGTAGCAGTAGAGGAGACAACAGAAAGAGCCAGAGGAGTAGCAGTAGAGGAGACAACAGAAAGAGCCAGAGGAGTAGCAGTAGAGGAGACAACAGAAAGAGCCAGAGGAGTAGCAGTAGAGGAGACAACAGAAAGAGCCAGAGGAGTAGCAGTAGAGGAGACAACAGAAAGAGCCAGAGGAGTAGCAGTAGAGGAGACAACAGAAAGAGCCAGAGGAGTAGCAGTAGAGGAGACAACAGAAAGAGCCAGAGGAGTAGCAGTAGAGGAGACAACAGAAAGAGCCAGAGGAGTAGCAGTAGAGGAGACAACAGAAAGAGCCAGAGGAGTAGCAGTAGAGGAGACAACAGAAAGAGCCAGAGGAGTAGCAGTAGAGGAGACAACAGAAAGAGCCAGAGGAGTAGCAGTAGAGGAGACAACAGAAAGAGCCAGAGGAGTAGCAGTAGAGGAGACAACAGAAAGAGCCAGAGGAGTAGCAGTAGAGGAGACAACAGAAAGAGCCAGAGGAGTAGCAGTAGAGGAGACAACAGAAAGAGCCAGAGGAGTAGCAGTAGAGGAGACAACAGAAAGTGCCAGAGGAGTAGCAGTAGAGGAGACAACAGAAAGAGCCAGAGGAGTAGCAGTAGAGGAGACAACAGAAAGAGCCAGAGGAGTAGCAGTAGAGGAGACAACAGAAAGAGCCAGAGGAGTAGCAGTAGAGGAGACAACAGAAAGAGCCAGAGGAGTAGCAGTAGAGGAGACAACAGAAAGAGCCAGAGGAGTAGCAGTAGAGGAGACAACAGAAAGAGCCAGAGGAGTAGCAGTAGAGGAGACAACAGAAAGAGCCAGAGGAGTAGCAGTAGAGGAGACAACAGAAAGAGCCAGAGGAGTAGCAGTAGAGGAGACAACAGAAAGAGCCAGAGGAGTAGCAGTAGAGGAGACAACAGAAAGAGCCAGAGGAGTAGCAGTAGAGGAGACAACAGAAAGTGCCAGAGGAGTAGCAGTAGAGGAGACAACAGAAAGAGCCAGAGGAGTAGCAGTAGAGGAGACAACAGAAAGTGCCAGAGGAGTAGCAGTAGGAGACAACAGAAAGAGCCAGAGGAGTAGCAGTAGAGGAGACAACAGAAAGAGCCAGAGGAGTAGCAGTAGAGGAGACAACAGAAAGAGCCAGAGGAGTAGCAGTAGAGGAGACAACAGAAAGAGCCAGAGGAGTAGCAGTAGAGGAGACAACAGAAAGAGCCAGAGGAGTAGCAGTAGAGGAGACAACAGAAAGAGCCAGAGGAGTAGCAGTAGAGGAGACAACAGAAAGAGCCAGAGGAGTAGCAGTAGAGGAGACAACAGAAAGAGCCAGAGGAGTAGCAGTAGAGGAGACAACAGAAAGAGCCAGAGGAGTAGCAGTAGAGGAGACAACAGAAAGTGCCAGAGGAGTAGCAGTAGAGGAGACAACAGAAAGAGCCAGAGGAGTAGCAGTAGAGGAGACAACAGAAAGAGCCAGAGGAGTAGCAGTAGAGGAGACAACAGAAAGAGCCAGAGGAGTAGCAGTAGAGGAGACAACAGAAAGAGCCAGAGGAGTAGCAGTAGAGGAGACAACAGAAAGTGCCAGAGGAGTAGCAGTAGAGGAGACAACAGAAAGTGCCAAAGTAGTAGCAGTAGGAGACAACAGAGAGAGCCAGAGGAGTAGCAGTAGAGGAGACAACAGAAAGAGCCAGAGGAGTAGCAGTAGAGGAGACAACAGAAAGAGCCAGAGGAGTAGCAGTAGAGGAGACAACAGAAAGAGCCAGAGGAGTAGCAGTAGAGGAGACAACAGAAAGAGCCAGAGGAGTAGCAGTAGAGGAGACAACAGAAAGTGCCAGAGGAGTAGCAGTAGAGGAGACAACAGAAAGAGCCAGAGGAGTAGCAGTAGAGGAGACAACAGAAAGAGCCAGAGGAGTAGCAGTAGAGGAGACAACAGAAAGAGCCAGAGGAGTAGCAGTAGAGGAGACAACAGAAAGTGCCAGAGGAGTAGCAGTAGAGGAGACAACAGAAAGAGCCAGAGGAGTAGCAGTAGAGGAGACAACAGAAAGAGCCAGAGGAGTAGCAGTAGAGGAGACAACAGAAAGAGCCAGAGGAGTAGCAGTAGAGGAGACAACAGAAAGAGCCAGAGGAGTAGCAGTAGAGGAGACAACAGAAAGAGCCAGAGGAGTAGCAGTAGAGGAGACAACAGAAAGAGCCAGAGGAGTAGCAGTAGAGGAGACAACAGAAAGAGCCAGAGGAGTAGCAGTAGAGGAGACAACAGAAAGAGCCAGAGGAGTAGCAGTAGAGGAGACAACAGAAAGTGCCAAAGTAGTAGCAGTAGGAGACAACAGAGAGAGCCAGAGGAGTAGCAGTAGAGGAGACAACAGAAAGAGCCAGAGGAGTAGCAGTAGAGGAGACAACAGAAAGAGCCAGAGGAGTAGCAGTAGAGGAGACAACAGAAAGAGCTGGAGGAGTAGCAGTAGAGGAGACAACAGAAAGTGCTGGAGGAGTAGCAGTAGAGGAGACAACAGAAAGTGCCAAAGTAGTAGCAGTAGGAGACAACAGAGAGAGCCAGAGGAGTAGCAGTAGAGGAGACAACAGAAAGAGCCAGAGGAGTAGCAGTAGAGGAGACAACAGAGAGAGCCAGAGGAGTAGCAGTAGAGGAGACAACAGAAAGTGCCAGAGGAGTAGCAGTAGAGGAGACAACAGAAAGAGCCAGAGGAGTAGCAGTAGAGGAGACAACAGAAAGTGCCAAAGTAGTAGCAGTAGGAGACAACAGAAAGTGCCAGAGGAGTAGCAGTAGAGGAGACAACAGAGAGAGCCAGAGGAGTAGCAGTAGAGGAGACAACAGAAAGAGCCAGAGGAGTAGCAGTAGAGGAGACAACAGAAAGAGCCAGAGGAGTAGCAGTAGAGGAGACAACAGAAAGTGCCAAAGTAGTAGCAGTAGGAGACAACAGAGAGAGCCAGAGGAGTAGCAGTAGGAGACAACAGAAAGTGCCAGAGGAGTAGCAGTAGAGGAGACAACAGAAAGAGCCAGAGGAGTAGCAGTAGAGGAGACAACAGAAAGTGCCAGAGGAGTAGCAGTAGAGGAGACAACAGAAAGAGCCAGAGGAGTAGCAGTAGAGGAGACAACAGAAAGAGCCAGAGGAGTAGCAGTAGAGGAGACAACAGAGAGAGCCAGAGGAGTAGCAGTAGAGGAGACAACAGAAAGAGCTGGAGGAGTAGCAGTAGAGGAGACAACAGAGAGAGCCAGAGGAGTAGCAGTAGAGGAGACAACAGAAAGTGCCAGAGGAGTAGCAGTAGAGGAGACAACAGAAAGTGCCAAAGTAGTAGCAGTAGGAGACAACAGAAAGTGCCAGAGGAGTAGCAGTAGAGGAGACAACAGAAAGTGCCAGAGGAGTAGCAGTAGAGGAGACAACAGAAAGACCCAGAGGAGTAGCAGTAGAGGAAACAACAGAGAGAGCCAGAGGAGTAGCAGTAGAGGAGACAACAGAGAGAGCCAGAGGAGTAGCAGTAGAGGAGACAACAGAAAGAGCCAGAGGAGTAGCAGTAGAGGAGACAACAGAAGGAGCTGGAGGAGTAGCAGTAGAGGAGACAACAGAAAGAGCTGGAGGAGTAGCAGTAGAGGAGACAACAGAAAGTGCCAGAGGAGTAGCAGTAGAGGAGACAACAGAAAGAGCCAGAGGAGTAGCAGTAGAGGAGACAACAGAAAGAGCCAGAGGAGTAGCAGTAGAGGAGACAACAGAAAGAGCCAGAGGAGTAGCAGTAGAGGAGACAACAGAAAGAGCTGGAGGAGTAGCAGTAGAGGAGACAACAGAAAGTGCTGGAGGAGTAGCAGTAGAGGAGACAACAGAAAGTGCCAAAGTAGTAGCAGTAGGAGACAACAGAGAGAGCCAGAGGAGTAGCAGTAGAGGAGACAACAGAAAGAGCCAGAGGAGTAGCAGTAGGAGACAACAGAGAGAGCCAGAGGAGTAGCAGTAGAGGAGACAACAGAAAGAGCCAGAGGAGTAGCAGTAGAGGAGACAACAGAAAGAGCTGGAGGAGTAGCAGTAGAGGAGACAACAGAAAGAGCCAGAGGAGTAGCAGTAGAGGAGACAACAGAAAGTGCTGGAGGAGTAGCAGTAGAGGAGACAACAGAAAGAGCCAGAGGAGTAGCAGTAGAGGAGACAACAGAAAGAGCTGGAGGAGTAGCAGTAGAGGAGACAACAGAAAGTGCTGGAGGAGTAGCAGTAGAGGAGACAACAGAGAGAGCCAGAGGAGTAGCAGTAGAGGAGACAACAGAAAGTGCTGGAGGAGTAGCAGTAGAGGAGACAACAGATGCAGCCAGAGGAGTAGCAGTAGAGGAGACAACAGAAAGAG
>JAWQFJ010007393.1:115000-137500 GCA_034096865.1 Theodoxus fluviatilis
CTAAAACCCAAAGTTTATAAAATGATGCAAACTTTCTGAATGTCAAAACCAAAATGCTTGTAGCAGCCTTTATGCCAGTCAACTAAGGCCAAAAAAAGAAATTTGTTTGATTCAGGCAGTCAGGCAACAGGGGGGGGGGGGGGAGGGGGGGTGGGGGGTGGGGGGGGCAGAAAAGGGTACGAAGGTAAGATTTTTTTTCCTTCTCATAAATTCAGAGAAACGTTGCCACTTTGTAAACATGTAAAAATGATGTTTAATTTTTGTTTAAGGTGTTTCATACACTATGAAAATGACATTTCATACATGTTAAATTCAACTGAAGTATGTTTAATCCTAGAACAGGATTGTAACATTTTAGGTGTGTGATATTTCTTGTGTGGTGAGTGTGTGGTTATTTCCAGCAGTGAAAACAGAACAAGAAAAGCATAGGGATGGCGGCAGTTATTGACAATAAAAAACTTTTCTCTCTTCTTTTTTTGTTGTTGAGGGGGGGGGGGGGATAAGGAAGGAAGGAAAGAAAGAAAGAAAGAAAGAAAGAAAGAAAGAAAGAAAGAAAGAAAGAAAGAAAGAAAGAAAGAAAGAAAGAAAGAAAGAAAGAGAGAAAGCCCAGGTCTCTCGATGCCATCACCCTGGAGCAGGCCGGACAGGCAGTCCTACCGTGATGACAGGGGAGCGCAGTCTGTCTTGCTGCAACCTGTTGTACTGCTGGTAGGTGCTGTAGGTCACATAGGACCCCGCCCCCTCCAGCTCCGCAATCACCATCAGCTCATGGGCAAAGCGCACCGTGGGGTACTCCCTGTAGTAGGCCTCCTTCAGCCAGAATCCTGCACACAGCAACAACATAAAGGTGAAGGTCTGGTTTTGTCGGGTAACTTATCACCCATGTCTGGGACTCAAAGTGCTTTTGGTTTTACTCCCTGATCACTGGGCCGCATGACAAATCGTTCACTGACACCTGACAACAAGCAGTGACTGACAGGTAGCATGCACAGAGTCAGGTAACAGCACCAACTCCACTCCATGGGGAATTTTCCAACTTGATACTGGCTCACGGCCACATACAAGGATTTATCACACTTCAATTTGCCACTGCTGCCCTCACAGGTAAACAGTTCTACTCCTGGGTTGGGAGAGAAATAATGTGAGTTTTGCACCTTGCTCAAGTAGGCAACTCTGCCACTGAACAACTTCAAACGCCGCATCCACCAACTGCAAGCAAATGCAGGTCGAGCATGCTAACCACCTGGCCACGGTGACCCATATACTGTCTAAGGAGATCACCTACATGACATGATTTGCAAAATGGGTATTTACATAACAAAACTGGTACTGAGAGAAAATTTTAAGCATCCTGGGGGAGCGAAGTGGGGGGAAAGGATAGCTGGGGTGCAAATTGAACTTACATATATGGTCCATTGTATTCAAGTGTATGGTCTGTCTCCTTTGCATGTAAAACTGCATGTAAAACTGCATTTTTAGGTCTACATGCAGATCCACACAAAAAAACTAACATTTAACAGCGGTGATCTTACACAGAATCATGCAGAGCCTACATACTGACCAATGGACTCTGTGGCCGAGTGGTTAGCACGCTGGACCTACAGTCGACTTATGGCCAGTGGGGTACAGCGTTCGCAGCTGCACGGGGATCCCAGAGCATCCTTGCATCCTTGAGCAAGGTGCTTAACTCGCATTGCTCCTCCCCACCCAGGAGTAATAACACCTGGGAAACGTCTGAAGAATCTTCAACATGTTGAAGGCGGCAGTCTAAACTACTAAAGTAAAAAGATGTTTCCGCTGGCGCCGCCCGAAAATCAGTGCACTATAACTAGCATAAGTAATCGTGAAGTAAGACCCCCTGATTGATTTCCCCGCCATATTTTTCATCTATATCCAGAACACTGCAAATAATAGTATATGCATGCGAAATATATCCTTGATCTCATACTTTACACTAACATCGTGAAGAAAGTGTTGCGTTTCTAGGCAAGCCATGGCTTGCTCGGCATGTCAACACGCACTCTGCAACAGGAAAAGCGGCCAGTTTTCTCTTTTCCAATGACCAAACTTACCGTAACTTCGGTAGACAACTAACAATGGAGCGATGAATGTAAAGATCAGGATGACAAGCATCAAAATAGACGCTTTCGACCATATTGTCGTTTTGTATCGTCTCAGCTCAGGATGAGCGAACACCTCGTAGACCGCCATTTTCAAACTTTGCAGACCAGCAGTGAATACAGCTGGCACAAGACATGCACATATTATAACGGGATGATCTCAAGAGTAGTAATATTAAGAATTTTTTTACAAAGTTTCTTAATCATTTATTCTTATTCTTTTCAAATATACTTAAGTGCAATGAATACAGTCATTCCGGCCCACCCTTGACTAAGGGACATAACTTCTGTCTGACTGGTTGTGGGATTTGGATTTCTCCTCGTTTGTACTCATGACTGAAGCCTATCGCACCTGGCGTATCGCTGCGTTACCATGTTGAATTCATATCTTCAATATTGTTCAATTGAGCAATAAATACACAGAGAGTGCTGCAACATCATGGAGAGAGAGAGAGAGAGAGAGAGAGAGAGAGGGTGGGGTGGGGAGTTGACTCATTCTAGCAAGAATCATACAATCTCTGAAACATACTAAAATTTGCATGAACACTATGCCAGAGAAGCAAAATTGAAGCATAGAACTTATTATTACAATTACATTTGCGCTAAAACAAATCTGTCAATCAGACATCAGGTATTGAAAACAGTAACATACATGTCAGGTGAAAGTCTCTTCATGCGTCCTCCCTTCCCCACTCCCACCTAACCCCCCCCAACCCCCAGTCAGCTGGACAGTCTGGTTGTCAGGCGGCCAGGGCCTGTTTCCTTAGCTCAGCCAGGTGTGGCCTCATGTAAGCGTGTGAGAAGGATGTACCAAGGACACACTTTTAGTTATCACAGTCTAGACATTAGATGTAGGTGTGGGAAACTCCCTTGTAGGACGATGCCTGAGAGTATTGCGAATAGTGTGTCTTTGAACATAGGCAGAGACTTGATATATTTACATCATCAGGCAGGGGAGTCCATAGAGCTGCCCCAGAGTAAGATAAGCTAGATTTGAACATGTTGATGCGAGGCTGAGGCAGGAGACATTTTTCACATCCTCTAAATGATGACTGCTCAAACAGATGGTTTGATGATTTGGCCATCTTTCATCTTTTTCAAAAGCCCACACACTTTTGAATTGTAGATGCTTATGGAGAGCCAAAATGTGAAGCATTTCCATTTTCTTTTCAGTGCTGAGAGATTTACTTGTGATCATAAAGCTTAGAGGCTCTTCTGTAGAGTGAATTTACTCTCTCTACTACAGTTATCCCACAGTGTTGATGCATAATTGATGTGATAAAATGTGGGCACTGAAAAAATATTTTTTTAAGTTTCAGTGTCTACAAAAAGCCTCAGCTTTAATAGTAGAAAGAGATGCCTAGGTATCTTTTGGCAGATCAGATTTATGAGAAAGAGCTAGTCCAACTGTTCGTCATTCATCACTTCAAGCACTCTGTGTTCTTTGACACTTTCTATTGGCACTGCATAAAGTGAGAGGGGGGGTGACAAAGGATGTAGTTGATGTTTTTGCCTTGTGGTAATCACCATGCATATACTTGGTTTTGTATGGGTAGAGGACCATATGGTTTGAAAGACACCAGCAACATATTTCAACAATACTCTGTAGGAGTTTATCTGCAACAGCTTTGGTCGAGTTGCCCGAGGTAGCTAGCATTGTATCATCTGCTAATAAGTCACGTGAGACAGGCATTGGGTGGGAATATTCCCTTTGGAATGCAGTTTGTGGTGGTAGCTGATTGCGTGCATCAGCCATTTTCACCAGCTGTGATTGTGCTTGCTGTCAGTGTCAGTGCCAGTGAAGGATTAATCAAGCAGCCCAGTGACCAGGGAGAAAAGTGTGAAGTAGCTTGAGACCCAGACATGGCTGATAAGTTGCTACATAAAACCATACCTTTATCGTACGAAAAAGGTGCTCATTGTGTAATTGACACTGTTTGTCAGAGAGGTTGACGTTATTCTATTCCGTTTCCTCTTCAAGTACAAATAAAGTATATCCAACAAATGCAAATACAAATACAAATCAATTTATTCACACATAAAATAATGCATACATGATCAAATATCACTAAGCTCATACCTTCTAACACAAGTGCTACATCAGCTGCAACTTCACAAAACTTCAAACAATCCATCATATCTCATGATTCAATCTTAGTTGAGCTTGATTATGGCAGATAGTCCAGCGTCCACGTGATTTAGCTAAGAAGACAATTAATTAACTTAGAAGATATAAAACGGAATCATATGCTACTTTGCATTCCAAGGGAACTTCAATAAAGGAAAAGACTACTGGCTTGGAAATGATGCAAACACACCTGTGATGGTGATCAACATTGCCTCAGGGTTGGCAAAAAGGCAGGAGTTGCCTTCAGCTGCTGCAACTGGAGGCAGGAGTTGGAAAGTGGCTCTGCTGGTAAGCAAAGTCTAAGGAAGCTATGGGAGGTAAAGACGCAATGGACTGTCACGGAGGCCTTCCAAAAAGGCCCAACTCATCAAGCTGCATCAAATGATCATCAAACGGACAGGACCCAGCCTCTGACAGGCTCAGAGAATCAATGAGGTAATAAAAATCATCAACTGCCCGCAAATATAATGAATCACATATTCACTTGAATGTTAATGGCTATTTTGGTGAATAAAAGATAACTTTTTTTTTTACTCATGGCTGGGAACCACTCCAATTATTTACGGCTTTCTGTATAGCAGCATAATCTTATATAGCCCCCCAGATACCCCCCCTCCCCCCTCCCCCAGTAGAAGGGGATTTTTTCTTGCTACCCCCAGCATGGCATTACCCTTGCATCAGCCCGAGGCCCTTGCATGGTACATGGTCCATGGAGCCCCTACCTCAAGCTTGAACTTTTCAGCAGAAGTAGAATTTCTGCTCCTTCTACCTATTGAAACTGTTGGAGAAACAGCTGTCATTATCACTAGCCAGAATAATGACATCTTCATAGCATACTCTGGTAATGCTTTTTCATGCCAACCCCAGAAGCATACCTAACATTCCTACTGAGCTAGAAGGCAATGGAGATGTACAGCCCAAGCAGGGTCCAACACAACTTCTCAAAACTGTTTGCCCATTTAGGTAAGTAAATTGAAAACTCACTTGCCCGAAAGCAAACATCCACTGGCCTGAAAACTGTCCGCCCCACTACAGTAATCCCACTAGTCAAAGATACATCAGTGTCTCTTAATTTAAAAATATGTTTAGCATATGTATACAACATCAATAAGTGGGTCAGGCAAACTAAACAGGCAGTTCAGAGACTGCCTGCACAACCATGTCATTGTGTGTCAACATAGTTTTCAAGCCGCTGTGTGCTTCAATTCTGAAATCAATCACAAGAGAATGTTGTTGCCCATTCTGGCAAGTCTAGACTGACTTTTTCCTTGCCCAAAAAGAACATTTGACTGCCCTGGGTAATCGGGCAATCGCTTGTGTTGGACTCTGCCAAGAAATGCATAGCAAGATCCAACAGAAAACCATCCTTACCCTTCAAACAGCAAATTCAGCAGAGGTTGCATCCCTCTGATTGTTATGTGTAGGCACGTAAAGCATTCCTTCCCTGACATGACCCTTCCTGGCATCTTTGCATCCCTGCTGGACTAACAGACTTCACTTTGCCTTGTTTAGCTCATGATGTCCCGAACAGGGCAGAAACTGCTGCAAGTGCTCACTGTATAGATGGGGCTGTTCTAAAACACATTTCCTGGAGCTGCCGGGTTCCATCTCGGGTTGAGGGTATGAATGGCGAGGGTTGGTTTGAAAGAACCATTGGATTTGAATAAGTAGACTCTGTCCGGATGCCCCCCTGTGGTCTGATTGGCTGCTCAGGACTGCCCCTGGCTGAGCTACTGGAGCAGGCCCCAAAGCCAAGGAGCTAGGGGCAGCTGCTGTACATAAACTGTCAACCACAGCTAATGACAGATCAGTGTCCTTTGTAAATAAATGTGCAACATTCTTGGGTAAAAGACAATGCATCACTACCTCAGATCTACTGATGTGTCAAATCATGCAGAAAGCGAAGCCAATATGAAAAAGCCCTAAAAATATTTCTGCAAAGCATGGTGTTCAGTAGACAAGGTTGGTGAGAGTTGGAATACAAAGTTTGAAGAAGCAGTGCAAGACATAACTCCCCATATCAAGCTAGCATAGTGATGGGCTACACCAAACACTGTCTTTCAGAGTCAAAACAAGATTTTTACATCATCAGAATATGACACCAAACCCATTTGGTGCATATTTCATCACATCATGCATGCCTGTCATTTTAAAATTCAACCAAATTATTCTCTTTGTCACAAAATCAAGCATAGACTTTTTGCACTTGATGTACAATATGTACACATTTTGTACATGATTAATTGTTTGCATAAGTACAACAAGCATAGAATTCATTTCTTGTGTGATGATGATGATGATGATGATGATAATGATAAAACTACTGAATACTAAAGAGGCTAGCATAACATTAGAGCTTTAAAAATCCTCTCTTCTGACACAAAATATGTAAACTGGTATAAGAGCACTCCAAAGTGTTTGACACATTACATTACTTCATAACACACACCCTCCCAACCCTCAATTTAAAAACATTTCAACCCAAACAAAGATTTTTTCACATATCTATCTTGTGGTTTCTTGCCATCCAATGGTCAAAGCAATATTATAGACAAATTAATTTCAGCACAGATTTACAGCATGAAAGTCATGTATCAAACTGACATTTTTCCTCCACCAAATTTTTATTCAATAACAGTGGCACTATCTAAGCTGCTGAGGTATCAGGGAAACAGTAAAAGAATACAGAAATTCCCATTCAGTGACCTTGCAAGCCAAAATACTGAGTGCTGGGTCGAATCAAAGAACATCAAGCAGTCACACTGGGTCTTCACCGGTTGTCTTCCAAAATGATGACTTGTCTAGGGTAGAAGTGGGGCTCCACAAAGAGGTAGCGATACTCATACCTGCCACTCTCTCCCTGCAACATGACAAAAACAAAACTTGTTAGCTGCCACTGACACATCAGTTGGCAAAAAAATAAGATACATGGAAAAAAGTTGCTTCACAAACTATTTAATATTAATTTGATAAATTCATATCTGCCACTCTCTCCCTGCAACATGACAAAAACAAAACTTGTCAGCTGCCACTGACACAACAGTTGTAAAAATAAAAAAATTAAAAGAAACAAGGTTGCTTCACAAACTGTTTAAATGAAGAGGTAGCGATACTCATACCTGCAGCTCTCTCCTCACAAAATGACAACAACTAACCTAATCAGCTGCCACTGACACATCAGTTGTTAAATAAATAAATGAATGAATGAATGAATGAATGCATGAATGAATGCATGAATGAATGAATGAACAAACAAACAAACAAACAAACAAACAAATTAAACAGGCTGCTTCCAAAACTGTTTAAACAAAGAAATAGTGATACTCATCATTTTGTCATTCTCTCCCTGCAAAATGACAAGAAGCATAACTTAAAACAAAGCGGTAGCAAAACTCATGATTCCTACTTTCCCCCTGCAAAATGACAAAGAACAAAACGTGTGAGCTACCAGACTGACATATCACCTGTCAAAAAAAGTCATATCACAAACTATCAAAACAAAGAGACATCACTACTCTTTTTTACCACTCTCCCCAGTAAAATGATGGGGAAAAAACAAACTTTCAAAATCAATAGATAATTTCACTAATCAACATAAAGTTGCATCACAGTCACACCATTCAAACAAAGAGGCAAGAATACTCATGTTTGCCACTCTCCCAGCAAGCTGAATGAAAACAATTCTTCTGAGCAGTCAGACCAACAGAACACTTCACTTGTCAATATAAACTTACATCACAGAATCATTCCTTGCCTATGCAGATTTTGGCATGGACTTACTGTTAATTTTCAGGAGGTCACATTTTATCAAATTATTTAACCCTGAACTCTTTACTAAGTGTCAGAGATTTTGGCCTAACTTTCCATTCATCATTTACTCTTGCCCAAAATAAACTTCAATTCCATCAGACACCTCTTCAGCTGGAAACTTTAACAGCTCATGACAAGAATGGTCCACAGCTCTTCAGCCAGAGCAACTCCCGCATGAAAATTTTGGCCAAAACTTTAATTAGCCTCATAGCACATCTATGATTAAAATGGGTGAGAAGAGTCAGCGGGCGCCTGGTGTGCCTTGTTTGTCACAGTTTTTACAACAAACAAAACATCTGCATCTGTGGTGAAACAGTAATAATTTTCACTTGCTTCATTAGTTTAATCAATGTAAATGGGTCCAAAATGGGCAAGAAGCGCATTTCAAATCAGCTGTTCTTTTGAGAACTGATGCAGGAAAGGAGATTATATAGGTTGACCACAAAACCACTACAAGGACAACTTGACGGCTCTGAAATGGTGTGGCATTACACTGCCCGAGTTGCAGGTAGCAGTGCTGGATTGCTGGTGTGCTGTCTCCTGCAAAGCTTCTGACTTGCTGGAGGGGAACTGTCGGCAGCAAAATGCTGCAGCCTGTGAACATCGCCACAGAGCTGCTGGAGTCCCTGTGACAGCAATGGAGTTCAAGTGTTCCACCTGCCTTCAACTCTGCTGCACCAAACTGGGCCTGCAGAGCCATTATTGCATTCATAGGGATAGGCATGGATTCCATAGGGATAGGCATGGATTCCATAGGGATAGGCATGGATTCCATCATCCTTGAACCATGGGACAACTGCCATCATAGCCACAAGACCAATGGTCATGGAGCTTCAGGGGTCTGCTCCGGCAGCTCTACCAGGAGCGGCCCCAAGCAGCTTGAAGTGCCACCAGGGGGCGTCTGATGCAGATGGAAACTTCTTCCTCCTGTGGGACAACCTGGCACACCAAATGGAACTGTACTCCATATGGACTCCATTCTGCCCAACCATGGATGTGACATTTACAATGAGACACACAAAACTGCCTTTGCTCTAACAATACATAGCACTGCCATTCCACTGAAGGACCACCAAAACTGCATGCATTGGAACGACAACCCAGAAGAAACTGAAGACGCAGCACAGACCTTTTTGACTTCCAGATTAACGGTGCCCTTGCCTTGCGAACCTTCCAGGTAGAACTTCATGCGCATGTGTTTCACCCCATTGTCCTCCCACTCAATGTGGCTGTGAATTCACAATGAGACAATAAGTGGGGAACAAAAACAATAAACTCTAGCTAAGCAGTTCTTGGGAGATTAGAAAACAAATAAATATCAAAGCACAATATATTAGAGACAGGGGACTCAGAGAGATAACAGAGCATCCTTTGAACTGTTTATCACACCTGAAAATTGTAATTGAAATCAGAAAAGAAAATGAGTTTATGCATATCTACATAATATACCACATTACCTCATACAGCCATTACCACTTATCATATGAATTATCAAATTGTAATGACACATAGCTACTCCTGCCTGAAAACTACTTTCTCATTTGCAATCATCAGTCCTTGTGCTGCAGAGTCAATTTCAGTTGCATTTCACATGATGAAATCTATACATGTACATCATGTCCTCACTCAGGTGTCCACACATACAAACAAGGGGGTCACAGAAGGTATTGTCACCAATGCAGCATTCACAATACAACATTGTAATATAATAGTACTTTATTCCTCCCCCTTCAGAAACTGTGTATTGCTAATGAGGCCATTGTGAGAAGCTAGATACTATTTCCATGCAGGTATTACAAAAATATTATTACAACCCCCACAAAAAACAACAATACCATAAACACAACAAAACCACCCACAGGTTATCACAAAGCATTGAATGCAAAAGAAGAATAGCTGTATAGGGGATGTACTGCTGTTCCTTTGAGAAGGAATTCAGGCTTGGGAAGATCACAGTGGGGTAAACTCAGGCATCTCATAGCTACATGAACCCTGTACAACACACATCAAGGCTCCACACTGACCTCCACATATGCAAACACAGGGGTCACAGTAAGCACTGTCGCCAGTGAAGACACAGTATTCTCACGGCTGCAAAGGGGAAAACTGAGCTTAGCTGTACTGCTGCTCCTTTAAGAAGGAATACACACGTGGGACGTCCACAGTGATGTCAATTTGGGCAGTAACATCAACTCCTTCACCTTGACGTGAACATATGCAGTGCATCCTATCTTTGCTGCTAACAATGGTGTGTGGACGTACAAGGTGCATTCAAATGAAGTACCAGTAGCTGCTTCTTAGTCTTACCTGACATGTCTTCTCCTTCCCCTTCCAGACATTTCTCCATAGGCTTTCAGAGGTTCTCCAAAGACATCTGTGACCTGGAACACACAAGCAATGCTACTGAGCGAGTTTTCGCGTCAACTATAGTGACTCGAGTCGAACCGGAGGTCGCAAAAACTCGGTACGGTACGACCGGAGTGACGTCACCGGTTAACCAAAGTTCAACCTTGGCCCCAGCGTACGTTCTCTCCAGTTCCAAGATGGCTGCCATGGCGATGAGAGAAACTTTTACAAATGTTTTTTCACAAAGTTACGGATTGTGAGAACACAATTGTTGTAAATCACTTAACCTTTCAAAAATTAAGGATACTGGGTTGGATACTGTCTTGGTTTTAATGCATTTTATTTTAGCAGTGATGTTTATTTTGGGAAGAAATGAGGTCAACATGAGTTTGGGTGTGATTTCTGACTGTCAGCAGGGCAGGGATAAAAACCACGCTACCCCCCCCCCCCCCCCCCCCGCCCCCCTCCCCAATCGGCCTAAATACATCCCAGCACAGCTTGCTTCTAATTTCATTCAAATTTCAGCCCCAAAACTCAACAGATTGCACAGATTTGTTCCACAACAGTAAATCCACAACACACCAGCCAAGGCTGTCGCCATCTTGTTGCAAGGGAAGCGACTGGACACAACTGAACAGCGTTTTCGCGAAGAAAAAAACCAGACATGCGCAGTGACCCTACCGTAGCTAACCCAGGTTACTCGCGAAAACTCGCTCACTGTATGTGTAGTCAACATACTGAAATGTGTAAAGTGCTTTTTAAAAAAATTAATAAAGAAGAATAAAAATATATGTCTAAGTTTGATAAACTGTGAATGGTTGCATTATATATAGTGATTTTAGAATCACATGTGTGAGAGTTCAGTTGTCTGCAACAATTGATTCCCCCCCCCCCCTCCCTTTAAATTGGTTCCAAAAAGCAACAGCTTTTTTTTCATGAAAGTGGGAGCAGTGGTGGAGATGGGGGGAAGGGCATGAATAAATCAAGACTTCAAGACTGTTCTTCAAAATATTCATTTATTCTCTCTCTCTCTCTCTCTCTCTCTCTCTCTCTCTCTCTCTCTCTCACTCTCTCTCTCTCTCTCTCTCTCTCTCTCTCTCCATCAGCTCAGCCAGGGGTGGCCCAAGCAGTCAAAGAGGCTACGGGGGCATCAGGACATCTTCAGATCATTGTGTGTGTGTATGTGTGTACAGTGTGTATGTGTGTGTGTGTGTGTGTGTGAGTATGTGTGTGTGTGTATGTGTACATGTGTGCGTGTGTATGTGTGTACATGTATGTATGTATGTATGTATGTATGTATTTTGGCTCTTATATAGCGCCAATCTCACACCCAAAGGCATGCTCAAGGCGCTCAACACGTTCACTCTTTGAATAAAAGAGTTTTTAGCTGTGACTTGAAAGTCTGTATTGAAGGAGATTTCCTCAGTCTGTCTGGGATATCGTTCCAGAGTTTTGGTCCAGCATAAGAGAATGTTCTCTCCCCAGATCTCTTGGTGTTGTAGCGTGGCACATGGAGTAATGACTGCGCCGAAGATCTGAGATCCCTCACAGGCTTATAAGTCTTGAGGAGCTCAACCAGATACAGCGGGGCCAAACCATTGACGCACTTGAACACATGACACAGTGTTTTGAACACAATACGTTGGTGGACAGGCAGCCAGTGTAGCTCTCGAAGGATGGGTGTTATGTGAGAACGACTAGGTGGACGTTTCACTATACGTGCTGCGGTGTTCTGCACCTGTTGAAGTCTTCGGAGATATTCTTGGGTTTCACCTAGCAGAAGGCTATTGCAGTAATCAAGATTAGACATCACCAACGTCAATACAAGAGTTGTGGCCGATTTTTCAGTCAGGCATTGTCTGATACTTGAGATACGTCGGAGCTGCCAGTAGGAGGAAGAGATCGTTCTGCTTACGTGTGGCCCCATAGAAAAATGCTCATCGATCTTTATGCCAAGATATGTCACACATCTTGACGAGGGGACCTCGACTCCCGAAATGGAGATGTTGGTTTCTGGGAACAACTGAACATGTGCCTTAGAACCGATGATGATGAATTCTGTTTTGTCTTCATTTAATTTCAGACGTGTGTGTGTGTGTGTGTGTGTGTGTGTGTGTGTGTGTGTGTGTGAGTATGTGTATGTGTGTGTGTACATGTGAGTGCATGTGTGTGTGTGTGTGTGTACATGTGAGAGAGAGAGAGAGAGAGAGAGAGAGAGAGAGAGAGTGTGTGTGTGTGTGTGTGTGTGTACATGTGTGTGTACATGTGTGTGTACATATGTGTGTGTGTGTATGTGTGTGTGTTAAAGTGTGTGTGTACATGTATGTGTGTGTGTGTATGTGTGTATATATATATGTGTGTGTACATATGTACGTGTGTGTGTATGTGTGTGTGTACATGTGTGTGTACAAGTGTGTGTGTGTGTGTGTGTGTGTGTGTGTGTGTGTGTGTGTGTGTGTGTGTGTGTGTGTGGAGACCTACCTTGGTGCTGTGTTTGCAGAGTTTGAAGGCATTAGCATACACCCCTCTGGAGCTCTGACTGGAGAAGAGCTCCCTCCCAATGAAATATGTCATAATTCCTGAAAGAAAATATGTTTGAAAAACAATGTCTCCCATTTAGGACAATTCAATTAATGGTTGGCCTGGCATCATCAGGTATTATAGGCTTGTACTGGTTTTCCTCTCATTCAACAAATCAAAAGATTAATATCATAGAGCATATAAATCATACAACCACTGGAGAATACCTCAATCATTGGAGGTTCATTCAATCACTAAAAAAACCTTCAATCACTAGAAAACCATTATATCACTAGAGAACCATGCAGTCACCAGAGAATCAATCAATCACTAGAGAACAAATCAATCACTAGAGAACCATTCAATCACTAGAGAACCATTCAATCACTAGAGAACCATTCAATCACTAGAGAATCAATCAGTCACTAGAGAACCATTCAATCACTAGAGAACCATTCAACCGCTAGAGAATCATTCAGTCACTAGAGAATCAATCAATCAGAGAATCATTCAAACACTAGAGAATCAATCACTCACTAGAGAATCATTCAATCACTAGAGAATCATTCAGTCACTAGAGAACCATGCAATCACTAGAGAATCATTCAGTCACTACAGAACCATTCAATCACTAGAGAACCATGCAATCACTAGAGAATCATTCAGTCGCTACAGAACCATACTAGAGAACCATGCAATCACTAGAGAATCATTCAGTCACTACAGAACCATTCAATCACTAGAGAACCATGCAATCTCTAGAGAATCATTCAATCACTACAGAACCATTCAACCACTAAAGAATCATTCAATCACTAGAGAACCATGCATCACTAGAGAATCATTCAGTCACTAGAAAACCATTCTATCACTAGAGAACCATGCAATCTCTAGAGAATCATTCAGTCACTAGAGAACCATTCAATCACTAGAGAATCATTCAATCACTAGAGAACCATGCAATCACTAGAGATTCATTCAGTCACTACAGAACCATACTAGAGAACCATGCAATCACTAGAGAATCATTCAGTCACTACAGAACCATTCAATCACTAGAGAACCATGCAATCTCTAGAGAACCATTCAATCAATAGAGAACCATGCAATCACTAGAGAATCATTCAGTCACTACAGAACCATGCATCACTAGAGAATCATTCAGTCACTAGAGAATCATTCAGTCACTAGAGAATCATTCAGTCACTACAGAACCATTCAATCACTAGAGAACCATGCAATCTCTAGAGAATCATTCAGTCACTAGAGAATCATTCAGTCTCTAGAGAATCATTCAGTCACTAGAGAATCATACTAGAGTGTCATGCAATCACTAGAGAATCATTCAATCACTAGAGAACCATTCAATCACTAGAGAACCATGCAGTCACTAGAGAATCATTCAGTCTCTACAGAGCCATACTCGAGAACCATGCAATCACTAGAGAATCATTCAATCACTAGAGAACCATGCAATCACTAGAGAACCATGCAGTCACTAGAGAATCATTCAGTCTCTACAGAGTCATACTAGAGAACCATTCAATCACTAGAGAATCATCCAGTCTCTACAGAGCCATTCAATCACCAGACAATCATTCAATCACTTTTTATCCTCATAATCTGCATCAACACAGGTGACAGCACAGAGAATAATTCCATTGAGAATGATGGAAAATCTTACACACAGATTGAGAGCAGAGATGGGATGATCAAGCACAAACCTGAATAACAGGCTTTCCACATGCTCAGTGGGTTTACCCTATTCCTGCATTTTAGCCAGATTTTCAAGACCAAATATAGATAATCTCTGATGGTTTGCATTTCCGCTCGGAGCCTAAATCAATGGTGCAGCATGCAGTGTGCCATTTTGTAACATTTCATGGGATGTCATGCAGGAGTACACGCTGGTCTTTGACAAGGGTCTAGACAGTGGCGGTGTTAAGGCCAACATTTTTTTAATGTGTTTGTTTCAGGTAACATGACCACACACACACTAAGGTAGGTAAGTAGGAACTTTTGTTGTTGTTGTTCTTAGAAAGGTTACTGTTTTATAGACATGTAAACATAGTGTTTTGTACACTCAAAAAGGGGGTTTGTACACTAAGAAAATGATGTTTTGTACTAATAAAATATATTTAAAGTTATAATCAATTTTAGTGAAGGATTTACACATTAGAAGTGTGTGCTATTTGTGTGTGCATCTTTTTCCATCAGTCACAAAAAAAAGTATAGGATTGGCGGCAAAATTTAGGATTGGTCAGATGACTGGAAAAAAATTGTGGGAGCCTAAATAAGAGCTTACCTGTGACTGCTATGCCAATGATGATGACCACTGTATAGCTTGCATCTTTTCCTGCCTCTCTCACTGTAACAAAAATCAATTTATTATTTTTCAACAGCAACAATTGCAAACCTAAGAGTTTTATGTGGCACATTACCAAATTTTTATAAGAATGGAAAGTATTCACATTTTGACAGTTTTTCATCTACTGCCTCACCCACATTTTGCATTTTAGTATAAGATATGCACAGTTTTTGTGTGTGGAAAAGACACATTGATAGATTGAAATGTAGCAAAATATTAAAATATCTGCTCTAAACTCTTCAAAATAGTTTGCAATTTGATGTAGTCTGCAAACAGACAAGCAGTCTGTGAGCCAAGTGTGTAGACTACATAGATAAGAAAACAATTACAACTCTTGATCAGGAAGAAATTAAGAATCACTTTAAACGCATATACTGGGACACTCTCGAAAAACACCATAAAATTCAACATCACAATGAAAGATCAGCCAGCCTGCTACTGATAAAAGCTTCAAGATATTTGCAATATCGAACAAGTTGGCGAAACCTTTCTCGGCTGCTGTCAGCCCTGCGTATGGGCTTTCTCTCGATTCCATTATTGCTTTAGACTTTGAATCATCGGATTTCGGTTTTCCGCCTGTCTTCAATTTCATCTTCAGCAGCATAGTATTGGTAGTAGAAAAGCATCGATTCTGTGAAGTAGCTGAAAAGCTGTCAATCCCGGGGGAGCAGTGACGAAGAATTCGATTGGTGCTGTTTAGTCTAAGCACGACCAACGACGACGGTGATCCGTCAGTGTGGTCGAGTGGTCTCCCGAGGGAAGGCAAGTGGTCGGTGCCGGCGAAAAACGGTTGGCATCTCAACGTCATGCTGTTGGATGACCTCACAACCAGACATCGCTTCGCAAGGACAGGAAGCAATGTGCGCTGCATGCTAACACAGTCAGATGCGGCGAAAGCACGTCTGCACTCTGCAATGTCCTCGTGTCCTCGCTCCCAGCCCAGAGCAACTTCTAAGAGTTACGCCCCTTGGAAAGGGCACACTACTCGGTTGCATACCCAACTTTTTCTGCCCAAAGATCTTTGATAAGCCTATGAATAGAATAGAATAGAATTCTTCGGCTTGCTTAGGCGTCCAGGGCCTATCGCCGATTCTGGTAGTTCTCTGGCTGTATTTTTATTGTTCTTATGGATAAAGAAAAAATTAGAGAGAAAAAAAAGGCCTAATTGCTGTGCATCATTTGCTCCAGTGGTTCCTCCAGCTTGAACATATATCCTTGTAGATGCTTGTCCACTCTGTTCTTGAACGAGTTCAGGCTCGGTGCCTCAACTACGCTGTTCGGGAGGCTGTTCCACATGTTGATAACTCGCTGGGTGAAGAAATGTTGTCGTAAAGCCGTATTGCATCGGTTTTTCTTGAGCTTGTAGGCGTGACCTCTTGTGACACTATTGTCATCGCAGGAAAACAGATACTCTCCAATCTGGTACATGCCGTGCGTATACTTGTACACTTCTATTAGGTCACCTCTAGTTCTTCTGTAGCACAGACTAGGGAGCCTCATCTTGACAAGTCTTTGTTCATATGTGAGATCCTTCAATCCCGGAATTATTTTTGTGGCCCTCCTCTGTACTCTCTCAACGAGTTTTTTGTCTCTTTCCAGATAGGGTGCCCATACTACATTTCCAAACTCTAGGTGCGGTCGTACTAGTGCTATGAACAGTAGCCTCATGGATTCACAGTCCAAGTGTTCGTATGATCGCCGGATGAGACCCAATAGTCTATTTGCTTTGTTAACCTGCGTTTCAATGTGTTGGGAGAACTTCAGCTCACTATCTATCTGCACTCCCAGGTCCCTCTCCACTCTAGTCTCTTCAAGCGTCACCCTTTCTTGACTGCCCTGTTTTCTCATTTCATATTTTCTTTTAGAATTGTTTTTACCTAGGTGTAGCACCTTACACTTGTCCGCATTGAAGCGCATTTGCCACCTGTCCGCCCAGTCCACCAGAGCATCTAGATCTGTTTGCAACTTTACGCCATTTTCCTCCTTTTCTACAGATCTGTACAGTTTGGTATCGTCCGCATACATGGAGCACATACTTTCCACTGCATCGGGAAGGTCGTTAATGAACATCACAAAGAGAATCGGACCGAGTATGCTTCCCTGAGGTACCCCGCTTTTCACAGCTGACCAATCTGATAGTACACCATTAATTCTGACTCTCTGCCTCCTATCCGACAAAAAATCTCTGATCCAACTGAGAATCTTACCGCCAATTCCCAGTGCTTCCACTTTTCTCAAAAGTCGTTCATGCGGTACTGCGTCGAAGGCCTTAGCATAGTCCAAGTATATAGCATCCACTGGCAAACCATCATCAATCATCTGAGTCCATTTCTCTAGTGTAGTCAATAGGTTGGTGGTGCAGGACCGACCTGACACAAAACCGTGCTGAAAACTTGACAGTAGACTGTTTGCAACCAAATGCCTAGCAACTTCATCCCTCACCAGGGATTCTAGCTGTTTGCACACTACACTTGTCAAGCTGACTGGCCTGTAGTTGTTTGGCATATCTTTTCCCCCCTTTTTAAACAAGGGAGTAACTTGCGCTTCTTTCCAGTCTAATGGGAGTGCACCTTCACTTAAAGATTTCTGAAAGACAAGGGCCAATGGTTCTGACAGCTCTTGAGCTAGTTCCTTTAGAATGCGTGGGTGGAAGCCATCTGGGCCCGATGACTTATTCGGGTTCAAAGCTGTTAGGCGTTCACACACTTTCGCAGGGCTGATTTCTATGTCACTTAATGTCGAGTCTATCTCAACACTTTCGCATGTCGGAATATTATTCAAGTCCTCCTCCGTGATGAAAAAGTGAATGAATATGAAAACATGCCCCTTCCGCTTTTTCTTTGTTTAGAGTAGATGAGTAGAGTAGATTCTTCGGCCTTCTTAGGCGTCCAGGGCCTGTTGCCGATTCTGATGGTTCTCTGGCTGTGGTTTCATTGCTCTTACGGATCAAAGGATCTTTGTACGGATACTGGTCTTCTGACCAGGCCAGTCTTTTTCACTTGTGAAAAAAGAAGAAGGCCTAATTGCCTAATTGTTTGGTTAAGTGCTTGCTGGCTTCATTCAATTACATCAGCAGAATCTTCCATGTGACGCTCAACAGGTCATGACGTGCACTTGAGGAAAAACTGGATCATGCCATGAAACGTCTATTTCCCCGAACTGATTGCATGGCTTGAAGTCTGTGCTTTCCAACAAACAAACAAAAAAGGAAAAGAAGCAATTATTTTGGGTTATGCATACCTCTTCACAAATTGTAGGAATTTATTATATGATATAAAAAAGAAGACTGGATAAAGTTTTCAAACTTTCAAGCAAAGCTTTAAATTAAATGTTTATGCAATGGAGCATGTATGTACAACTTTCTACAAAACTCTTAAATCCACCTCGTTATCAGTGTTGTCTGTGGAAATTTGAAGCAGGCTGTGGTTTTCTACTCATGTGGGGAATTTTGTTAATTCCTTTTTAACAACATATATATAGTGCATCTGCTCTTCTTGAAATTACAAGTTTCGTGCACGGTGGACGTTTCATAATGTAGGGGTTGGCCTATTCCATGAAAATATTACATTTTGATCGTATGACACTTTTCTGTAAAATTTCAAACTTAATCAACGTTGAATTCCATAAAGACTGATACGATTTAAAACAAAAATGAGGCGATTCCAATCGCATGACGTGAGCAACAACCGAACAAACCAAGAAAAACAAAACTTTATATTTTCCTCAGCAAAGTAGGGGGGAAAACATGCATTCATCTTCTGGGAACTAATTACGTTAGTTTTGAACACGTGGCAGTAAATGACACACAACTGAAGAGTAGTGACAGGTGCTCTATCTTTTTTCATTAGATCGATAATCACGCATCGTCAGAAGGAAGTGGAATGTGTAACTCTCCTGGCCTGAGAGGTGCAAACGTTATGCGAGCTTGACACGATGGAGTAAACGGTGCTGTGGTGACTTCTGTGGCCTTCTGTAGCGTGAACATCGTCAACTGGGTCAGTAGGGGGTCACCGTTTACTGTCTCTCGTAACTTTCACTGCTGGGATTGTTGCAGAAGGAAGAAAAAATCGCGGCATGCTTCATTGGCTGTCTTGCCTATAAGAGGAACTTGCAAAGGAAAAGAACCACTAGCGTCACAAAGCTCACACACGCAGTACTAACACGGCTGTCCAACCTGCCGTTGTCACGTTAGTTGTATGAACTGGATGAACCGCTGTAGCGCTGGTCGATTTTATTGTGATTTATCGATTAACGCCTGCCACTTTGAAAAGGTTGTTGCTCAGCTTTAGACTGTGAAACTCAAAATGTTTTGATCGCGAATTTGGGAGATTGGAAAATAGGCGTAGGCCTACTATTTGTGTATAAATTCTCTTCTCGGCCAACACTCGACTTTATTTATCGGCGACAGTTCTGCTACGTCGCAGTAAACTCAAACTTTTTCCTTTCGCGGCATTCCCCTGTGGATTGGGGGTTAGAATAGACCCACCGCGTCTTCCCAGGCGATTGGTAAGAGGCGAACGAATGAAGTCCTACGGAATCCGAAACTTGACTTTGACTTAACCATTTCTAATGATTTTCGTGATCAGTAACCTCACATAGCATACAAAGGCTGATACAGTGATAGCAGTAAAACTTACTTCATTCATTTGTTCACTCATTCATTCTCATTCTCGGCATAAGAAATGGGCGGCGACACTGATATGTCAACTCCATGTAGCTGTGATCTTGAGGTTATTTAGGGTTTCTTGCTCGAGTTTTTCCTCAAGTTTATAGCACCAGCTTCACTCTAGTTATCAGTTGATGATACCTGATTTGCCGGGGGCTGTCGGTTTGATTGTTAATACCTTTTTTGGTGTTAATATTGTGGCCATGCTGTCGCTGGAGAGGAAAGATTTTTGGGTCTGTCCACATTACAGCGTGAAGGTCTGATCCAGTGGGGATTCCTGCTGCTGTAGGATGGATGGGTGGATAGAGTTTGATGGCTTATCAGTCTTTGTAGGCTATGTAAGGCCATTAAGCATAAACATTACTATATAGATTGAGAGTAAATGAAGTCATGATGTCCCTATTTATTCTGTTTTTACGAATTGCATAGGGAGATGCAGAGGATCAATTTTTAACCCCCAACCCACAGGGGGTTGCTGCTGTCAGAGATCTATGTCTTCATGCACCAGGTCTCATGAATCAAATAAGTGAGTGTCAGCATCACACAGACCCATGGCCATTTCTGTATCCTGTGAGTGATATATGCATGTTTCTTCTCATAGCAGACCTCTCTAGGTCCACAAGACTGGGTGTGTGGTGCTTGGCCAAGCTTGTGGAGTAGACTGGTCTTGGGATGTGCAGGCCAGTAGGGAGTAGGTCAGGTGCTGACTCTGCATGTCTTATAGATTTCTTTTGCTGTGCCACCACTGGCTTAGTGCTGAGACGAAAGTTGAACAAGCTGAGTGTAGTTTTGTTTGAGGGCTATTCATTTAATTATCTTGTAATGATTCAGGATAATTTATCAACTTGTCACTCAAATAAAATGATCACTATAAATAAGAAAAAAACACACGACAAACACCAATAAAATGATCATAATAAAACTTTTGACGGCCAACCATCCACCTTCTTAGCGTTGTGTTGACTTTCTAGTTTAAATGACCCTCTGTTAATTGGGGTCGAGAATAGACCCACAGTTTCTCCTCCATGATGTACAAAAGGCAAATACCTGGGGAATTTGAGGCTCTTACTCTAGCCAGCTTCAGTGATTTTTGTAGTCAATAGCCTGAAGTAGCCTACGAAGGCTGATAGGTCATACAGCTCCATTCATTCATTGATCCATTCATTCATTCATTCATCCATCCATTCATTCGTTCATTCATTCGTTCATGCATTCATTCAAGTTGAAATTGTGTTTACTCCAGTGACCCTGAGATGAACTCGGATTACCTGAGCAACTAAGGAGTGGTGGACCACTGGGAGAATGACCTCCCCACCTCTGTTCGTCACTCTACTTCTCCCTCGACCTTTCGCTCTGCTCTCAAAACTCACCTCTTCTTGAAATCTTTCCCTGATCCTGTCTAAGTTTCTTCATCTTCCTCCCCTCACTGTTCTCTTTGAACTAGCTTGCCTAAGCCCCCTACCCCTGTCCCTCCTCCCCTGATAGGCCTTAAAACGCTATGCATCCATCCATTCTCCTCTTGATACATATTGTGTCATCCTTGTAGCAGCCCGTGTCATGGAGGAGAATATCCACATTTGCATCAACTTGCTCTAAACAGCTCTAGTGATTTTCGTGCTTAATGGCCTTATGTAGCCTACAAAGGCTGATAGGCCGTAAAACGCCATCTATCTAATCAATCCAATCTGTACTGGATCTGTGCTGTTCATAAGGATGCTTGCCATGGATTTGTTGATTCATAGGCAATAGTAGCCCTACTATAGGGCAATGAGACATTTTGTGGAATTGTTGGAGTCAGTAGAAATTCTGGGACAGTTCCTCACTCCTCTCCAAACTTTTCAACTCTGCTGGCATGTTGATTGGTGTGGGGGTCTTTCTTGACCTTATCTTCCAGGAGCTTGTAGGTCTTCTGGTGTGTTTCCCTATTCAATGATGACTAAATTGTGGCCTGCGTTGGCTGGAAGGATGAGGATGGCCTTGTCTTGACTCAGTCATATGTGACAAAGGGAGAGATTCAGGCCAAGGGCACTTGGCCTGATTCAGGAGTTTCCTGCTTTTGGATTGTCTACTAGCTGCCTCTCCAGTGTCTAGGCTGCTGTGCCTGCATGATGTTTCCTTCATTGTTTCTGGAGGTTTTCCCCATGCCTGTTGCCAGCCATTGTGTTTTGCAGCTTTTTTCAGTTAGACCTGCAAATGGGTTGTAACTTTCATTGTTCATGTCCTGCAGTGTGATTGTTATAAAGTGTGTATTTTGGGTTTTGTGTTATTATATTGCTTTGTCTGGTGTATTTTGCATATATTTAGGCTAATTTTTTATTTTAAAAATTTGGAATGTGCGTCTTTTATTACAGCACAATTTGCTTGAGTCATTTGGGTACCTTAGCAGCTGGATGTAGCCACCTCAATGTTCTGTTGCATACTCTAATAAGCCTATTGTTAGGAAATTAACTTGATCTTATTTGATTGAATGTCTCCCCTCCCACTCCCACCCCACCCCATACCCCCAATTCTTTCTGTCAATGGGTCTGTGCATGATGAATGT